>SCLH01001175.1:45974-68458 GCA_004367855.1 Oikopleura vanhoeffeni | reverse complement strand
TGTTAGTTACAAATGTTTTTGGAATATCACCTTTGCTAGTTTGGCGAGAAAGGACCTTGGAAGAAGCTCAAATTTGCGACACCCACTCCCTTAAGCAGAACAAGTTTTGCCGTTCTTCCCTCATGTGATACAGACAAATGGTGTGTGTTTTCAACATTTTGAAGAACTCTAGGTAAAATTAAATTATACCAGATGATTTCCAAAGAAAAAACATAAAATCATATCCAGAATTTTGAGAATAAAGTATTTACCTGTTCTTCGTCGAATGAATCTGCCACAGAGGTTTTCTGAATTTGTTCTGTTGCTGCAATGTCATCAGCAAAAGATTCTAGTTTTTCAGTAACTGTTTCCGGAACAATTTCAACTGTAGCTTTTGATTGGGTCAATTTTTCGAATAAATCAATTGGTCTTTTTTAACTCAAAATGTGTTCGTAGGTAGTGTGTGGGTGGTAGTAAAATATGATGCTTAATTAAAAGAACAATCGCTGAGAAGATTAACACACGGTTTTTTTCATAAACAGTTATGGTTCTTAAATAATTTTTGTTATGATTCACAAAATTATTTCTCATCACGGACAATTTAAAACACTCGGGACTTCAATCTCGTCTCGGTCCTAACCTCGGTCAAAATTTCAATCCCGATTCCGTTACCGAACACTGCTATAGCATATTATATGCAGCATATAGCATATACTATAGCATATAGCATATACTATATATAGCAAAAGATAGGCAAAAGTTTCATTAAGATTTTTTTTTATAATTTTCAGCGACCCAATCCTTTTGTTGCGATATTTTCAACTTGAGCAGAACACATTTCGGAGACATCGGAGCAAATGCCAGAGGTTGTACAAGAGGCAAATTTAACAGTTTGGACATTTGGCTTTTTTGCTTCTACTGTGATATCTAAAAAACAATTATGTTCAGATTTTGGATTTCTTTGACGGACTGCCAAGTTGGGAAACATCAATATTTAAGGGGGTTGTGGCTGTGAATGTTGGAATTGGCTGGGGAAAATAGCCCTCTCCTCCAGCTGGACTGGAAGGGTTTGAAAACGGGCAGATAAGAATAAATGAGAAAAAAAATAGGAGAACTAAAACCACTCATATCAACCGCAAGAACTATCTTTTGATTCTGGAGGTGAAGGATGGCTCACGCGGTTACCGGAGTGAAAAAAACTGGTAAAAATATGTTCTCAGATTCACACAACAAATCCGGAATAAGTCGGTCAATTTTGTTTCAATTGATTTAAATATAAACTTTATGAAAACCTACGACATTATTCTTATCATTTTTTGTTCCGTTATTATTTCGTTGTGAAAAAAATTATTCTCTGTTGTTTTATGACGTAACACAATTAAATTCAGAATTCTCTTTTAAAAATCCGAATAGTCTAGTCATATAATGTTTCAAATTAATAAAACATAAAAATGTATGAAAACCTACGCATAGTTTATTTTTGTCCGTTATTTCGTTGAAAAAATTATGTTCTGTTTGTTTTTATACCGTAAACTAAGTCATTTGGCTTAAATTTTCCAGCGGTTTATTTCCCTTTGAGGGTTGAGTGTTTACCTGGGTGCGCCTACGCAGACAAAGAATCCATGTGGGCGACGCCATAACGGTTATTTGAACACAATCATACATCTCATACAACCTCCGAACGAAATTATTTCATCATTTTAAGAATAAAATTATTGTTAGTTGACAGATACTAGAAAAAATATAAACTATTTTGTTCCAATCAGGCATTCTTTACACCCACAACCCCCTTAAGGGTGTGGTTGTTGCTAAAAAGCTTAAAAATGAGATTTACAATGACAAATTGCCGGAATAATACAATATTTTCGACCAAATATTGTTTTCTCTGATTTGTTTGTATAATTAATTTTCCTCCAAAAATTTTGCATCCAAAAGCCACGGATGACGCGTCTGATCACAAACAAGCTTCAAAAATGAATCTCCTACATGTGTTTTCAAGGTTTAACGATGATTTTGAAATTGTTTTTGAAAATGTTTTCTTATGAAATCATGAATTCTTTTTTGAAAAATTATTTAAATCATATTTAAGCAGCATTTACTTCAACAAAAAAATTTCTTGACAAAGAAAATTAATATGGTTTTTGCGGAGAATTACAAATAATTATCTATGGAAATACAAAAATTAAATCGCTCGCAACCCTGTCAAAACTAAAACTCATTTTAGAAACTGCCTATCATTAAGCTTGACATTTAAATTCTTTCGGAATAAATTTAAAGAAAAATTTCAATCGGCGAATGTTTTCTTTAATAATATGAAAATGCTGATTTTTTGGCAGCAGGGCATAATTTTGTCTCCGAAATTTTTTCGGGGTCAATTTTTTGCCTTTCGTACATTAATTAACTCTTATCCATATTTCCAATGATTACAAAATGATCAAATACAAACATTTTAGATGCTCCATTCAGACTCGAACGCAAAAAGAGTTCACTTTAGGAGGGTTAACCAAACTCACAGTAATTTTTTCAAGTTAAATTTTGATTTTTTCAGGTCCAAGTTGTTAAAAATAATAAATTTGTGTGTCACAATTGGTCAAGACTATCTCCTACGAGTTCTCACCTTGAAAACACTTTTAAAGTTCTCACATTAAACAAAAATGATTGATTATTAGAAAGTTGGCGATCGATTAGTATTTTTGATCAGAAATTCACTGACCTGGTCGTGGGCCACGAGCTGCCGCAATTTGCTTTTCATCTTCTTTTGGTTTTGCTGGAAAATTCTCTGATGCTTTAACAGCGGGTTTTACCGGAGTCTGCTTTTTAAAATAGGTCACAAAAATAGCTACAGATATCCCAGAAATTACTGCTATAGCAAATCTCAGGACCGTCATTTTTCTAGAAAAAACTATTTTATTTCACGTTCTGCCGTTCTCTTTTTGGTAAATGAATTTTTGTTAATCTCAGGGTGAAAATCTCAGTACTTAAAGTTAAAAAACTACTGTAGTTTTTCAATCATAAAAAAGTATATATTTTTGTTTTTTGATGATATTAAAAATCAGCCTGCTCAGTATTTTCTCACGTACTTTTATTTTTAAATGTTTTTGTGACCTAAATCCTTGACAACTGTCTCTTGTGCAGGTTTGCTTGGAGTCTAAAGTATAGTGTCTAGTTATTTTATATTTGATTTAAGAAGACAAATAAATCCTTTGGTGACTATTTTTATCTAGTCATTAGAAGGGACTAGTTACCCGGATGAGAGTCAATTTTGTTTTTGGAAATTTTCATTTTCTATTTTGCTTTTTAGATTGTGTAGCGGTAATGAGCAGTTCGAAATAACGAAAACGTTTATAAAAATCAGTAAATATATGTACTGAGATTTATCACAAGTTTGTATTTTTGAAAGATCAGATTTTTAATTTTAATTTTTTTCTTAAAATTTCTAATTACTGATAGACATTTTTTTCGCTTGATTATTTTAATGGCAAGATCGGCAAGAAATGAGAAATTCATCCTGTTGTTTGTGGGAACAGAAAATAAAACCCTCCAAAAGTTTTGACGAAAGTTGTGGCTCATTTACAACTCTCTTTATCATAATTTGGAATATTTGAAATTATTCCCAAAACATCGTCGACACTATTTCTCCCTATATTTTGGTTAAACCCACGCAAAAAAAGGCCATAGCAAAAAATATGCAAAAATTTTTAGCATTGGGTAATTACTTTTTATGTGAAAGTGAAATGCTTTATCAGTCGGTTTCTTAACAAAAAAGCTTCTGTGAAAAAAAGTCATAATAAATGCATAACAATCTGAAGAAAAAGGATGTTAAACCCACGAAAAACCCATTTTTACGAGTAAAAACCTTATTCACATGACGATGCCATTCGGGTCAAAATAGTATAACGTGCTTAGTGTACCAAAATGAACAATCCTTAACAAATTGAAAAAATAAAATTAAAAATTCATCAAACCCTTGTATTTAATTTTGACGGGTGTCGGTTATCAAAACCGCAATTGTTTGCTTTGTTAAATAATGTTGATATCAGCGTTGTTAAAGAAATTATCCCCGACTAGATCTTCTATCCTCATTTTTTCCCTATCTTTTGATCAAACCTACGCGAAAAAGAGATTCAAAACTTAAAAGTCATCTTTTTTACAAACTTGATTTATGGAATAGTGATAAATAATGATTTTTTTTCTATATGAGTGTATCATTTTTCTGAGTCAGAAATTCTGAGTCAGAATACACGATTCGAAGTACGGCCAAAAAAGTTCTGTAAATTTTGGTGTCTTGTGAAATCAAGCTCCGAAAATAGATCGATTGTATTGTTTTAAATCTGAAACTTATGCTTGGAATTAATTCTAAATCAATTTTGGGCGTCAAAGGTAAAGAATCAAGTAAAAAGTTGTTAAGTAGACTTATCACTATGAACATATTTGATTAAAAGATACGCCGGGTACTCTATTAATCAAAAGAAATATATTTCTCTAAAAAGCTTCAAGTACTTCCGTACTATACTAATCAGGGGTCTCAGAGACAGCGGTTACTTTTGGCGTGGGCGGAAAGATCATTTTATAGCATCTATGCTGATAGCGCTAAGTTAAGGATAACCTGACTATCGAATAATTTTAGGAAAAATAAACAATAAAATTAAAATTTTTCGCTTTCACGTTATAATGACAAATTTTTGACGTTTTTTTGATATATCCCCTATTCACACTTTTGTTAATATCCCGGCCCTGATTAGGAAACGTAGTGTTTTTTTAAGTGGTAGGGCCGGGATATTAACAAAAGTGTGAATAGGGGATATGTAATGAAATCTGATTTAAGAAATCAAACGGCCAAATCAATAAAAATGGATTTTTATCGGTTCGAATTCCGGTTTTGAAAAATAGTTTATACGACATTGTATTTGTATTTGACTTTACCGCAAGATGACAAAAATCTTTATTTTTTCATTTGCAAAAATAATTAATTTTTTGACCAGGTCTATCAAAAATAATTTTTCCAAATGGTTACGAAAAATTATTTTTGAATTAAACAGAAAATATGATATATCTGCTCACTGGACATTTTTGAGGAATAAATTATTCGGATCGCGTTTTCAGTAATTTAACAATGTTTCAATTATGACTCTACAATTGTAGATAAACTAAATATTTCCTAATTTTTCGAAAAAAATGCTTATTGGCTACTTTTAAGCGTGAACGTGAAATGAATACCAAGAAATTTTAAATACGTAACGTGATTTCAATTTTGCACTGGACTGAAACAGACTGCTGATTTGCTCGATGATTACAAAACTCTGTCCCGAACTTAGTCCTTGAATCAAATAGACGATTTGAAATAAGAAATTTCGGAAGTCAAAAATGGGTTCCGATTTTATTGGCCCATCTTGTAGATATTTTTTGTGGTCATTTGAATTTCGAAGACTCAGGATTTTTTTGGGCTTGAGATTTTTTCTCAAAAAAAAACAGTTTGAAGGTGCGAAAAGTGACCTTTTAGTCTTCGGGTTCTCATGGGAGTTGAAATAGCGGTATTCAAAATTGAATATACTGACTCGAAAGCGAAGGGGTTTTTCTAGAGGGAATTTGTTTGTAACGTTATCGGATGTAACGGCTAGTCAAAATTAGCCAGTAAAGTATAGCTTCCGGTACCCGAAATGATATCTCAATGATTAAAATGTGCCTAAAAATGCAAAATTATCGGTTTTCTGGAGACTGTATTATGCAATAGGGGTCATAAGTGATCGCAAGGTGCCGCTAGTGTGGAATTATATCATGAGAAAATATCACTTTCGGTTTTCAGTCAAATTATCAATTCCCCCTATAAAATTCCCCAATAAGACCGGAACAAATTTTTGACTTTCGAAATGTCTTATTTCAAACCGTCATAAACTTCAAGTTGAAAATGGTCACTTTAAAAACTTTGATTTTCGTAAGAAAAATAAATTGAAAACTATCGCGTTAATTATGGGGCCATTTTTAAACCTCAGTATAAATATGCCGCGGATCATTCAAATCAACTTCAATGTAATTTATACATTCACACATATGAATTTTCTTAGATTTATAAGCTTTTTTGGCTTTATTCTTCAAAAATAAATGAAATGCGCTAATCCAAGCGCCTTTTTTTAGGCAAAATCCATAAAAACTTGAGAATATATTACCTGTATTTTATTAGAAACGACCGGCTCTTTAGTTTTCGGTTTCCCCGCACAATTTCCCATCTTCTATCACTAATTTCTATCTGATAAGTCTCTCAAAAGTCACTACTAAAAAGGGGTACTCAACTACCTCTGGCGAAGTTGCTTACTGTTTAGTCTGTAATAAATTTATTGAGTTGCCACACACTCAAACTGCTAAGATGCTGTGAAGGTAAATTGAAACTCGACTTTTGGGGAGATAAGACAAGATCAGTTAGAGATGATCACCTAACAGTCCTACAGATAAGTGGAAGAACACACTTTTGCGATTAACATTTTTTTGAAATTATGATACTTTGATCGGAAATCTGTTCATGGCAAAATGGAAAAAATCGACGACAAAATTAAAAAATATGAAATAAATTAAATCATAAAAATATATATTAATTTTGGAGGATTTAAAAAATGACTTTAAAATGAAAATCAAACGAAGCTTTTTTCAATATATTTTTAAATTTTTTAAAAGGGCGTCAAAGTGAAAAAAATTAAAAATAAATAGAATTATATCAAGAATTGGGTAGGTTTTCACACCTATTTTTTTTTAAGATATAAACGTGTATCAATCAGATTGATTTTTGGAGTGTTATCAGCTTCAGACAGGAAATGATAAAGATTTTTGATGTTGAAAAAATCTCATATCAGAAGCTGACAAAAATATTAATCATTGCCGATTTGAACTTGGTCTGCGTCTTTTGCGATAACACGGATATTTTCTCCCGTTGGATCTTTCAAAAGTTTGGATGAAAATATTATTCAATGATTATAACGAACAGCAAATTAAAATTTTCCTCAAAAAATTTGATTTTAAATTTTTTTCAAAAATTGGACATTGTTGTTGATTTGTTGTTTGACAATTTCACTCGGATTGGTCTTCATGAAANTTTTCAATATATTTTTAAATTTTTTAAAAGGGCGTCAAAGTGAAAAAAATTAAAAATAAATAAAATTATAACCAGAAAAGACGAGCCAAGTTAGCTATAATCACCAAACAGATATAAAAAAATAATACTTTTACGATACAAAATTTCTTGAAGTTATGTTACTTGCAGTAAAACTTATGTATTTGTCATAAATTATGGCGGAAGTTTGAAAATAAATGATGTCAGAATAGAAATTTCGAAATTAGCTTAGAAAGAAAAAAAAATATAAAAAGATAAGCCAAGATCAGTGGGCGATCATCTCCCCAGAGTGCTACAGATAAGTGAACAAACTTGCGATAAATATTTTTCTCGAAATTTTGGTACTTTGAACAAAAATTTTTTAGGGCGGTATTTGGAGATAATATAGCCGCAGAATAGAACTCAATCTGAAAAAATACAATTTTAATAAATCATGGAAAAATAAGTCGATTTTTATTGAAATTTTGATTCTCCGAACAAATAACTTTGTTTGTAGCGGAATTTTAGAAATGAAAATATGCCAGAATAAAAAATAATGGAAAATTGGTCCCTGCGTTGAAAGTGCCCGGACCAAAAAGTTTTCCATTTTTGCTTGAAAAGTAAATATAAAGCTCATTAAGGGGATTGTGGGTGCAATTAGTTATTTTTCGACCACGGTCGCCAATTCTGTATTTATTTCAGATTGGCAACCTGATCATCAAGCCCTCGGGAATCGTTTGCCAATAAAAAAACACCAAATTTACTTTCTGGATATTTTTTCTAGAACATTGAAATCGCTTGCTCACTGAAATGCCCGGAATAATGCATTGAGCACAATGAATCAATTAACAAAAATAAACCCGTTAGTGATTCAATTTTACGTAGACTTGCAGACACGAAAATAAATTTGGAAACTGGGTTAGTTTGACACAATATTCTAGAACATTTCCGAAAAATATTGCCGTTTTCGTGAACTTGCATCGAAAAACGGGACAATAATTCTAGATTATGGTATCATTTCAGAATTACAAAAAAATCAACTCGCAAGAAAAATTAATTTTAAATGAAAGTATTTCAATATGGATAGTTGTTCAGATTTTTGCGCCTTTTCATATTTCAGTGTACCGTCTGAGGTATACTTTTTTGTAAATAATCTACATTCTCTGCCTATATTAAGCCTATAGCAAGAATTTCAAAAATAATTTTTCGGCCGAATTAAGATTAATGTTTTAAAATTGCTTGGTGCAATCTGAGTATGAATTTTTTCCGCTAATATCGGCATGTATGGGATTTTTGTACGTGGATAGACGGTTACTACTTTAATGGAAAGAAATACCAGCAATTAAGTGTTTGATGCATTTAAGTTGATGTGATAAATTTTCTTAAAAATGAATCAATTTTTTGACTTTTCAAGGTTAGGGACTACAATATACAATTGGAAAAATAGAACGTTCATCATTCTCACGAGAGATATTTTTTGAGTTTTAAAAAGGCCTTAGTTTTCCCAGCAAAATTGCTGGAAGCACCCACAATCCCCTTAAGTTTTCCAATAAAATCAATTAAATAAATAAAATATTTCAAATAAGTTAATACGCTAATCTACAGGGTGTAAGATTTTTCCATTTTTTTTCCAAATTGGAGAGTGATGAGAACGCTAATGAGAACGGTTAATTTTGGCAAAAACCTACGTCTTTCTCACATTCAACCAATCAAAACAGCGGAAATCAAGTCTATTCAATTTGGAAAAAAGAAGGAAAAAACCTTACACCCTGAATAAAATCATTTCAAAAATCATCGAAAGAACAGATTCCATACAAAATTCATGCATGAAGTACTCAACAACTTTTCTTTATTTTCTATATCAGTAAACATCAGAAACAGCCTATCTGTTAAAACCAGAAAATGATATCGATTTTTAATATCTAATTGAACATGCATCCGCATACTTCAGAATTGTTCCCGTCATTACCAGTCATCTTCCTGAGGCAACATTGACGAACGTGTTCTTTGTATCTTTCATTTCCCTCTATAAGTTTTGTAGTGAAATTGTTTTTAAAACCACCTTCTCAAACGTGTTTTTATCAAATAAAGTTCAAATTAACTTTGTCAAAAACTAGAGGTCAGCTACTGTGAAATATAAACTTTTTCACTAAAATGATGCAAGAGACCCAAATTTTTTTATACCGCTTTGAAATTTAGACGAGGTGTTTACAAGTTTTTTAAATTACCAGGAATGCATGAAGCGAAAGAACAAAATATTCTTATAGTTTTTGCTCAAAATGAAATTCAAAATCTATAAATTTTATCGCTTCATCATCCTAGTCGTATAAAAATATGCTAAGGAGCAATTGTAGAAAAATTTATGTTTTTTTTTGTCGGCATTAACCCACATACTCATTTTGGTAATATATTACCACTTCGACTCTAAAAAAAACGTATTTTATAGCTGTATCATCCAATTAACGTGTAATTTACATTACTTGGGGGTTTTCACGATGTTCTATCTTTTGGTGCTAAAGTCTTCTCGTTGCCACTTTTACTTTTTGAAATATAATAACTTTGTTTAGGCACCCTTTTCAAACTCAAAAATTGACATGAACTTTTTGACTTAAAAATTTGCTCAAAATTGGATTTTAAAAGCTTTTATCAGTTTGAAATTTTCAATAATTTTATGTCTAAGAAGAATAAAACATTTTATCCATCCAATCAAAAAGTCACGCGACGCTATTTGCTGTACTTGGCACTGATCAGTCAGCTCCCGTCGGTTTCATAGTCGCCGCAGATTGTTGCGGTAGGACACCTTTGGTAGTCAATATTAAGGCGGAATTTTTCATCTTGATATGTGAAACTAATATCCTTCCAGTTTTTTTCAACTTATGGTTTCACGAACAAAAATTTTTTTTCCAATGCTCTCTTATAAAAATTGATCTTGAAATGTAAAAATTATATTTTACATATTTGATCTGATACACAATTGTTAGAGCTTCAAAATGAATTTACTATATTTGCGTTTACGTGAAATGAGTTGAACATATGATTTTTAAAAATTTTAATTTTTCACTTTTTTGGAGATCTGAGTACATGAGTTATTCAAATTGTTTTTAACCGAAAGACGCCAAAGAATCGAAAATTAAGAAATATGAAAGAAAGAAACAGAATATTTTGATTATTTTTTTAAAGGGCCTAACATAGTCGTGTGCGACGACTTCTTTATTTTGAGTGCTGATTTTTTGATGATAAAGATCAGCATATAAACTAATGCATTATTGTTTATCAACATTAAAGTGATATCAAAGATTGGTATCCCTACTAGGGATTCCTTAGGTCCTTCCTTTAGCTTCCGCTTTTGTCCCATTTTTGACCGAATATCACTTATTTGATCAATCAGAGCATCAAAATAAGGTCAACTACGAATGCGAAAGTAAAGGCCTAGGGATCCCCTGTTCAGATATGATTCCCTGAGATTTGGACAATGATATCGGGCTCTTGAATCTTTCTTATGAACTATCATCTGTGATTATAAAGTGCAAAAATTTCAACTTACTAAACAAGTGTTAGAAGGTTGAATGTTTTTATATCAAGAATAAGGTCTTTTTAAATATTCAAAATTTCTAACACTGGACTTAACCATGGATTTTTTGATGCTTTTATTCCAACAATCAAGGGATCGTCTTTTTGGTGCTTCATCACGAAATCCATCATTGATTTGATCGAAAACACAGCTTTGATCTAATAAATTAAAGTATTTAACTCCGTGGCGCACTAGTTTAAGTGAAGCCGCGGCGCACAGTGTTCTGAATCGGGATCGGATTTTTCTAACATTTATTTTTTCGTGAGGTTATCAGCGATTGAGACTGGACTTCCAAAACGAGATTTTGGATCAGGAATCCCGATTCGGGATTGAAAAAATAAGACTCGAGATTAAAAGTGCATCCCGATCCAGAACACTGGCGGCGCGTATTGATCAGAAATTCTAAAAAACAAAATAATCAAAAAAATTTAGAAACTGCGTTCAAGAAAATTTTAGCTTCGATGTCTAAGATATTTGCCAAATAACAAAAAAGACGGATTTGTCAGAAATCTGACCCAATATGCGCCACCGAGTTGAATTTGATAAATACACCTTAGTTGGGACAATAGTGGGCACAGTTGATGATATTTGTACGGTTTGACCAATTCTCTCTTGCTATTGAAAATAGTTTAAAAATGATGTGGTGAGTTACTTTTCAACGAGGCCTTATCGATAGCAAAACTTCAGTAAAATTCAAAATTGTGAATTTTTTTGAGTTCAATCGATTTTTATTTTTTATATTTTCACGAACATATCTAATCAGAACGCTTGACGAACAAATATGCCACAATTATTATTTCGCTAAACTTTTGCAATTACATTTATAGCAAAACAGGTAAAATGAAAATAAAAAGATACAATTTTTTGTAAATTTAGTAGTTTTTTGTTGAAATTAATGAATTTTTTTAAAATTTCATAAGCTATTTGACTTTTGTCAGAAAAATCTAAAATTAAAGAGATTCTACAGCTCTTCAAATTCTTTTGGAAAAAGCAAGATTTGCCTTTTTGAAGATTAATGAATAATCAAGTTAACAAACCTGCTTTACATTTAAGCTCGAAAATGGACGTCTGACCAGCGGTTGACGTCTTACAATCGGTCAACGACTGACGAGGAGTCGGCAGAACTGGATCGGATCATTTTTATGATCCAATCTGATCGAGTTTTTTAGAATCATCAATCGGATCAGATCTAATTGGAATTAAGCGTCCTTGATCTGTTTAATTTTTCATATATTTGGTCTGCCAACCCCTGGCCCGAAGAATTCGAAAAACTTACCTTGATTGGTTTAACCGGCAAAGAAGAGCTATTGACCCTTGGTACATCAGAAAATATTGGTGTGTCATCGGGAATAGGGATCATCTCGATTTCTGAGAGTTACTCTACAATGATATTATTTTTTCGTAACTTTTGCCTACATTTAAGGTTCAACAAAATGAAAAAGTTACGCAATATTTACAATTATTTTCGATCGATTTTGGCTATCCGGCTTCACACGAAAAAAACTTTTGTATCTTACCAGAAATTCTGGTCCAGAACTCAGAACCCAGATTCAGCAAAAGGTGTTAAAGGGATAAAAATTTTATTCTCATCAGATTGCAAATATTAATATCTTGAAAATGTTTTAATTTGCTTAAAAATTTTATTTTCGGAATCCCCCCTGAGTTATAAATCCAGCAAAAAAAGCATAAAATTTTTGGCAGTTTAATTTTCTTTAAAAATTTTTCAATAGTTTCATTCAGTTTTTTTCTAAAATACGTACTAATAAACGTAATTTACAACATAATGTTTTACACCTAAGACAAACTCGTGAATAATAAACTCAATTTTCTCTCATGTACCCTCTTTATACATGAAAACAAAATAGAGTTCAAAACATACAGAAAATCTGGTTATGACAGCAAACTATCAAAAATCTGTCATTTCAAAAGAATATCTAAAAACCATTATATTTGCAAGTCTTTACCTTTCAGTTTTTTCGAGCTCAACTCAAGAACTTTTTCCTGAAGATATGCCAAATATTAAAAAGATATTTTTGCGAAATGAATATCCAGAACATATTATTGATGAAAAATTTGCTACTTTTTTATGTTCTCCTGAAAACCCAGAACAACCTGAAATATCATTTTGTATAAGCTACAAGCCCACAAATAGAATATTACTAATGAACTCTTGTTAACGGCATTAAAGCATTCATACCAAAATTTCATGTCAGATTTGCTTATAAAAGCATAAAATTGAGAAATATTTTAATTAAAGATGGCAAACCTCGCTACTCAAAACTTAACTGTTGTTTTTTATGTTATAAATTCAAATGTACTTGCAATAGTTGTTACGTTGGCAGAACAAAAAAGTACTACGTGTACGTGCCGAACAACACAGAACTTTTTCTTACGCCAAAAAAACTTACTATCATATTCATAGATGCCCTGTTTATGTCAAAAAACTTAGAAAATTTGAAGAAATTCTTTTTACTAAAAAATCACTTAAAAGAAAAACATGCGTGATAAATATTTTATGGAACATTTTGAAATAGTCCAGAAAAACTTTTGTTTTTTCGATGAACTCAAAAAAGCAGAGGATTTCTACATTATAATATCCCTATATCACTTTTTGGTTAGAATGCGTAGCCACAACGTTAGAATCACACGTTAAAAGGAGTAGTGGCTACGCATTCTAACCAAAAAGTGATAAAGGGATATACAAACCTGATCTTAACGAGCAGAAAAAGCACGATTGTTTTTCTTTATTTTGATTAGAGCAGTAAATTTTTTTATTTTTAGCTCACATTATTTCTGCAGAAACTTTGTCATTTCTAGATTCTGTAATTTTTACAGAAATCGAAACTTTTGTATTGTTAAACATTTAGCCTGATGATGCGAAAGCGAAACGTTGCACTAATAAATAAATAAGTTTACAATTAAATATATTTTATAAACATATACCAGATTATTACCAGGTATTCAGATTCTGAACCTCAAAAAGAAAAAAGTCTTCATAATAAGTTTATACCGTATGAAACAGTATAATCAATACTAAATATTCTTAATACCATTATGATTATACCATAAGTTGCTCGATACTAAAAACTTGATAATGGCTTCTTGAAACGTTGTAATCTTACGAAGATAAATATCTTTCGCTAGTTGATTTGAAGTTAACACTTTCCTATGCTTTCCGGCACTCCACTTGTATGTTTGGCCACTTCTGGATGCACAACAGGGGGCCTTGGAATCATCATGACTGGAGTATCTTAATTTCGAATGTTAATTAAATGCCATGTCGTTTTTATCAAAATTGATGATATTGGAACTTTCGGCAATATGGGGACAAAAATAATTTTAAGTTCGAAATATTCATAAAAAATGCACGTTTTTTAGGAAATTCTGGATTTCAATCTTTGAAGTCTTGAAACTTACTAAACTTACATCTTAAAAACCTGAAAGATGCTAACGCAAAACGTTGTTTAATAAATTATAAAAATATTTTTTAAGGAAAATTTTAATACAGTGCAAAAAAATTATGAAAAACCGTACGGTGGAAATTTTCTCATAGTATCTTGATATCAGAAGGCTGTCACCTTCCATATCTCTAAGAATATAGAACATATTTCACGGAAATTTCTAACAAAGGATTTTAATTTATTTTTAAAATTTAGTGTTTTAATGTTGTTCAAGTTTTTTTTTATTTCTGCTAAAATCTTGAAAGACCAATATTTAAAAATCACAGTTATTTGCTCATTTTCATAATGCTGAATAAAAAACTAAAATGAAGTGAGTTTTTGATAAAATTACCCAAAAAAGTATATTGACAAACGTCCTGACAGTTTTTCAAACATCCTGACGGTTTCTCAAACGTCCTGACAGTTTCTCAAATGTCCTGACAAAAAATTTCAAATCATAGGTGTCAGGAAGTTTGAGAAGGTGGTGTACCCAATAACTTTATCAAATTTTGTTTATATTGCCATTATCTGGCATCTCTGCACGTTAACTCTGAATTGACCTTTATAAACCATTTCTATTTTTTTACAAACCTCCAATTAATCCAAGCGTAGGTACTTGTCCGACGGTCATACTCGTTTGAAGGTCTAACTTTGACGACAATTTGAAGATAATAATGAAAATTACAAAATAAGAAACTTTAAATTCGGCAGTTCAGTACCAAAAAATCGATACAATCAATAAAATGGACTTGTATGCAGTTCGGCGCATATTTCATCTTATAAAAACGGGCTCCTGTTAACCAGATAATAACGATTTTATCATAACTTGGAATATTTCAATCCTAGATGGTAAATTACATTGGTAATTGGCTGATACAAAGATGAAAACGGTTGAAAACTTAAATGACATTATTTTATATTTTGATAGATCTTTAACATTTTGAATTTAAGGGAGTACTGGTCAGGCTTCCCTTTTGATGCATCCCTTTTGGAAGCCTGGTACTGGTCGCATTTAGAGACTCGGATATGAAATTTTCCGGATTTTTTTTAAAATGTTTTTTTGTGAAAATACGGACAAAAATAAGTTGATCAGATGTATTTTTATTTTCATTTGTCAAAAAAAAGTACTTTTATAGCGATTAGAAATTTTCTGATCACGATTTGGCGAAATTTGGGAATTTCTAATAATTTGAATCGCTGTTTCGGAAAAAACGAGATACAAAAACGCAAATTGTGGACCTTGAGGCTCTGCCCGTATCCTTAAGAATCGTATTCATACCAGTTTAAGTTTCCTGCCTTCAAAATCAAGGAAGAAGTAGTATTTTCCCCGAGGCACTCAAAATACGGCCAAAAAACAGTTTTGTGCTCATTCAAGCTCCGGATGAAATTTTAATGAGCAAATCGGACCTTTGGGTTCTGGCCACATTCTCTGTGGTCAATAACATTTATAAAAGTATTTTCTATCTTTAAAATTCAGGGAGGAGTAGGCTTTTGAAGTGAAAATATTTCCACTTTTGAAAGGTCGTTCCTGATTGGTTGGCCAATCAGAGGCCTGCGATTTGTTTTGCAAGATTAATGTTCAATTATCCCTAAACTGAAATCCATATGTTCGTGCTGTTTCTAGTATTTCATTGAGGCGACGCTGAAAACCATGTTTTTGGCCTTAAAATGCGACCAGTACTCCCTTAAGGGGGTTCCAGTACCCTTAAGGGTGTGGGTGACGATAATTGAGAGAAATTATAATACTTTTTTGATGGACCTATTTTGTAGAGAATTTTTCGCTGTTTGTTTTAGTTCGTAGGATTTTTTCTGAATTATGAATTTTTTACGAAAAAATCGGTTTTAGATAAAAAAATATTTTATGGTCATTGACCATTGGTCAAAAATCATAATTTTGAAAATTTAAGATTTAAAATAAAAGGTACCAATTTCGATCTAAAATTTTTCTGTAACGTTTAAATATTAAAAATGAAGACACCCAAGTCAAAATACTGCCAAAAATCGGTTAACTTCAACCTTTTAATATTTTCAAAAAAGTTCAGAATTTTAACAAAAACTAGAAATTCACAAGTCTTTTCTGAGACTTTGGAGAAAAAAATCGGAAAAAGGGCTGTGTTATGGCCATAAACCAGGCTTTGCGGTAAATTTGATGCACAACAAAGTGNAAATTTTCTATATATTTTCAAGGAGGAGTAGTCTTTTGCGTGAAGCTCCCAAATAAGCTGTTTTGACCACTGTTGGGCAAAATTTGAAAAAAATGTTCTGGGATGCGCATCCACACATAGAAGTTGAATTGAAAGGAGTAGTTTTTTATTGCTTTAAGTGACGCCTACTAAAAATCATTTGATGAGCGTAGGTTGAAGTATCAGATGCTCTGAATAGTACTGGCAACTTCCTAAAGAGGTGTTTTGAAGAAAAAACAAATCATTTCTGAATCCAGGTTTCTCAGAAACCTCACTTGGAAATTTGTTAAAAAAAGCCCAATTATCGTCACCCACATCCTTAGCTGTCGAAAACATAGCGCCAATTTATGGGCTCCAGTGAATATATAATTCAATAGTACAGACTAAGTTTTTCAAGGAGTTTGTAGGGTCTTGAAATCCAATATTTGTCATTTTGAAATGCGGTGAAAAATATGGCGGGTGTGCACTGCTGTGCAGGAAGTTTATGCAGAAAATTTGACACCAATTTTTACAGTTTTATTAAAAAAAACATAGTATCTAAGGTTTTTCGATATTTATCATTATCAAAGATGCAACTTATTAAACAACAAGGGGGGGGGCCTGAACGCCCCATTGTTTGCTTTCCCAAAAAAAACGTCTCGCCAGCTTTCTCCTTGCCGGGCCAAAAGAAAGAAAAAAAAAAAAAAAAAAAAACCACTAACACAGCCGGTTATACTGAAGAATTTTGCAAAAGTTTCAATAAATTAAAGACAAAAAATTTTTTACAAAATAATTTACAGTTTAAATTGGCCAAAATTGACCAAAGAAATTTTTAAGAAAAATTCGAATTCATTTTTCTGATTTTTTTTTTCTTTGACTGCGGAAAAAATCGCTGGGTTGCCGAGGTAATTGCCCTAGATGATCGTCAGTATGATATTAGAAAATTACAAGATAACAATTGTAACCCAAAACGTCGCGTAAGAGCTCCAAAAAACTGAATCAAAGATGCTTATCCTTTTCCAACGGAATCCATCTCAAAAAACGCTTACTTTCTTCTATTTAGCGCGTGTTCGAAATCCCACTAATGTTTGTCTTACTGATTGTCTTGGAGTATGATCATAGACAAGGGCTGCTTGATATTGGACCGCTAAATTTGATTTGGTCTGTTGTAATCACTCAAGGAATCACTAACACAATCCACTTATACAACATCAGTGCGGATTCGAACACGCGCTTTAGAGATAGTCAACGTTTTTGAGATGGAGTTTCGTTGGGAAAAGGATATGGCTGCGCAGAGCCATTTATGCGGCTGAGCGTTGAAATCGAGCAACAAGGTAAAATATGTTGGATGCTAATAAAACAACGTAAGTTACGTTACGTAACGCTTTTTGTTTGATCTGGTAGTTTATTGTAATACGCAAATTTAAACATAAAACATTCAAACTGGTCTTCAGGCAGAAGACTTCAGCCCATTTTTGCTATCTTTGGATTCTACTGCTTTTCTTTTGTTTAGCTTGAGTACTTTTGGCAGTCATTCTTTTCATATTCTCATTGAATTGGTCAGTTTTCGGCTCTCTTACTTGCCCATCATTTGGATAATACTTTTCAACATATTTGTCATGTTTATATTTTCTATCGGAAATAATTTTTTTATCTGAGGTCATATATCTCACTGTTCCATAAATTGGTCTTTCGTCCCAAGGTTTATCGAATTTACCTAGGACGAGGTTTAAGATTTACTTCGAAAATCGTTTTTTTTTTATCAATTTATGAAAAATTTAGTGGACGTAAAAATATCTCAGACAAAATCTCTTTCAGGCTGTCCGAGATTGGTCTCATTATGGCAACTATGGCATTTTGGAAGATAGCAAATCGATCAATCTGGCTGCGTTTAATTCAAAAAATACAAAATGTTTTGTAAATGTCACTTTCTGATTGGTCAAAAAGCAACCAATAAGCATCGGAAAATTGGCAAAAATCAAAAAAATATAGTTTTAATGGACGAAACAAAACGGGATTGATATTTGAATTTTATAATACCAATATCCCTTCACAAGGAAGGTAGATATTTTCTAATTTGGTCTAGTACATTGGTACTACTTAACGTACATAATGAACTAGACCGATTTTTATATTTTGAGATTTTTAATTTTATTTCGTATTTTCCTAATTGAAAGAAAACAATTTTAGATGATCCAACAAAATTTTAAACCTCCCTAGAACCCAACGAATTCCAGAATACGAATTTGGATCACAACCGTCAAGAGCCCATTTATCGTTCAAAGCAACCATGTATTCCATAGCTATAACTGGAGATTTTGTCCATTCAAGGATTTTTTTGCCCTGAATAATTAAAAATGAATAGTGGTAATTTTAAAGGAGATCAAAGCTCAATAACTTGGCTTGATTTTATTTGCTATCATTAACTTATTTTAGAAATAAACTTTGAACTCAAAATTACCACTGTTAAAATAAAATTCTGCTCAGTTGTGCCACTTGCGGACGTTTTAGTCGATTTTTAAAATTTAAGAAATTTCTAAATTGGCTTAAAAAACTATTTTGGTTGATATTTCTTACACAACTAAAACACCACTGTTGTTTTGCTCTATAAAAACAGCTGCAATTTTGTCATATTATCTTCAGGTTTTGGTACCATATCCCCTTAGGAAGTAGATTGTTAAATTNAAAAGACGTCCCTCAAACATGTCTTCTAGACAACTTGAACTCATAAAAGAACCACCAAATATTGTTCAATCGATTTATGACGCCAATAGAAAGGAGTCGACAGTAAAACAAGACTCATACAAGCTGGAATCGATACAATTACTATTTTGTCAATTAAAAAAACTTGCATCTGAGAACTCAGAGAACGGAATTCCTGGTATTTTGCAGAACGAAAACTACCTGACTTTTTTACAGTCCGCACCAAAAGAATCAATTGACCTTCTATTTGCAAAATTTGTTCGAGGTAATTAATACATAAAAGCATTTTAACATAATTAATTAATGAGAAAATACTTTATCGATTATGGGGGCTCCTGGTTCTTTTTTACTAGATTTTTAGCCAAAAATGTTTATATAATTCAGCTTTTGCTCACGACTCATCCGATTGAATCCTTAGATAGCTTAAACAGAGCACTAATATCTGGTTTATAATTGAATTTGAAAAATTGGTCCGAATCCGACGATTGTTACCAATTTTTTTAAGAAAAACTAGTAATTTAACAATTTCAGTAATCTAAGAAAGAAGATAAAATAAATTAATCCGATGAACTAATTTTTTTCATTTTATTTTTCACATGATATTTGTGCTCAGTTTGAGCTATCTAAGAATGTTATCGGATGAGTTGTTTTNTGCGACCAACAATGAATGCTGTGAAAAAATTTAAAAAAAAATGATCATTTTTGCGATTTAGCGCCACCTAGGAAAAAAATCAAAATTCCGGGCCCGAGCGTCGATTCCCACGTGAATAAAATGGTCATTCGTGAAAAATCGTAAAAATTGGGTCATGGACGAAGGCTGTCAAAAATTTTTAATATTAATTTTTGGCACTTTTCTAGAGGTTGGACAGCCTATTCCAAACATGGAAAATATTTTTTTTCTAATCTCAAAGATTCATAAAAACCTTGTCTTTGCAAACAAAGTATTATGAAGTTACTACTGTTCTCCGTTTATTCTTGAGGCGCAGTTTAAAAAGGTCCAGATTGCCTCGACCACCCCCTTAAGAACAAAAATTTTCAAAAAAAAATTTCCTACACATTTTCTTAAAATATATTTATCCGTAAGAGATTTTTTGACAAAATTTCTGATTAAAATTTTTCTGATTAAATCCTTTATTTTCAAGAAACTTGCATATTTTTGTATCATGCGTTGCAAACAATTGACAAATATTTTTTCTACACAAGTTTTTCGTAACATTTAATATTGAGCCGGAATCACGGGTTACAAGGCTGAGTTATATTACTTTAAGTTTTATATAGTTTTTCAGTTAAATTAGAGGTGATTAACAAACAGGAATATAAATTGATGCATACGACTCAAAATTGGTGCGTTCAACTTTGAATTTGTGCAAACAACTCAAAATTGGTGCGCAAGACCGAATTATTTTAGCGTCACGGTACAATCAATTTTCATAATTTTGTGATACAAGGAGCAGGTGACAAGTTCTAAATCTTTTGTAGGTGCTTCATAAAAATCAAGTTGTGCGCATCAATTTTAAGTTATGTGCATCAATTTTAATTTACCATTTTGTGACAAAATTTTTGTCCCTCTTTATATCCGGTGTTAGGACCAGACAAGCGGGAATGCCTTTTTTGGTGTTGATGTTCATATCTGAACATTATTCAACACCGGAACATTGTTTTTGAACATTCGCTCAAATGAATAATAATATAAAAACGTTGAATTAAGGCAGGGTCCGGCGGATAAATGAAACGTACACTCAATTCTGAGAACTTACACGCTTCTTGGTTTAAATTATATCGACCAGAATGAAAATTATTGCGTCAATAACAGGGTCCCAACGGCATTCAGGTCTATTCAAACTTGATATTAAGAGAAAACGGCTTAAGTTATAAACCCCATTTGTTCATAACTAAAAGAATCAAATCTCCTCTCTTGATTTTTTTGGCTGGTTGGTGTCATAAACCTACGCATAAACACGTTTGAAAAACAGAAATTTTAAACACTTATATTTTCTCTTTTATCACGTGCACAAGATGCGGAGGAGGTAATGGAAGTTTAAAAATTAAGACTTGACTTCCGATTTAAAATTGATTACATAAAAAGAGATTGAATAAAATGGGAAAAAGACGTCCCTCAAACCAGGGAAGGGCATCCGAGCTGATTTTCAAGATCGGATCGGATCTTCTAGACAACTTGAACTCATAAAAGAACCACCAAATATTGCTTAATCGATTTATGACGCCAATAGAAAGGAGTCGACAGTAAAACAAGACTCATACAAGCTAGAATCGATAGAATTACTATTTTGTCAAGTAAAAAAACTTGCATCTGAGAACTCAGAGAACGGAATTCCTGGTATTTTGCTGTACGAAAACTCCTAGACTTTTTTACGGTCCGTACCAAAAGAATCAATTGACCTTCTATTTGCAAAATTTGTTCCAGGTAATTAATACATAAAAGCATTTTAACATCATTAACAAAAAATCTAAATGTACAGTATGTGTTTTTTTTTACTTGAAAATGAAAATTGTCATTTAGGTTATTACGGCCAATAAAAAATGGTGACAAGGTGAATTATATTTTCAAACCCTTGACATCGACTATAGCTTTGGTTTCAAAATACAATCCACCCAGTTACCATTTTTTATTGGCCGTAATTACCTAAATGACAATTTTCATTTTCAAGTAAAAAAACACATACAGTATGTTACATACTGTAGTTCAATTCAACGCCACTCTAAAAAAGGGCGTTATTTGATTTCGAAAATACGTTTTATTTCATCACTACGCCACAAATAAGGAAATCCAGAGATTTCATTGGTCACTTCTCGAGAATTCAGATATTTCATTAGTCACACTCTATTCTTGTGACCTAGTGATAAATTTCGACGCCAGGATTTTCGATAAAGTTTGTTCACATCAAAATTACCTTCTACCCTTTTTCTCTTCAAATCAAAAATATTCTGAGGCTGCCATGAAATTTTTTTCACCTGCTAAAAATGCTTTGTTTGAATAAACGGATATTGAAATTACGAATATATACGAAATTTACTTTTTTTGTAGGGGTTTTTTGAGATATAATAATTTATTATAGGTTACCTATAATAAAAGAAATTTACTTTGAGTACGATTTCAAGCCGTTTTTTATTTTAGAAATTGACGACTGGATTGCCAAAATCAAACGGAAAATCAGACATTTTCAAATTATGTATTTTAATCACATATGTAACATTAAATAATTACCTAACTGGAGGATTTTTCAAAATTATTTTCTGATAAGTATTATTGGAGTAACGAAGTTTTTAGTAAGCTCTAATTTTTCAATTTCTCGTTTTTTCTCTAACCTTTGTTTCGCTCAAAAAGATAAAATTAAATTGTTTCAGATTAAATCTATGAAATGACCGTTTTGATTATGAATATTTGTAAACTACAACTGTATTTGAGCGCAAATAATTTGGTTCGATCTTTTTATTTTCATTGTTTTATTAAATGAAGATGGTGAAATAAATATATGAAAGAATAAAATCACCCTCTGGGAGGTCAGAGATGATCAACAAGATGAGCAAAA
>SCLH01001175.1:26928-39664 GCA_004367855.1 Oikopleura vanhoeffeni | reverse complement strand
AAAGTACGCGTATAGTTAGAAAGTACGCGTATAGTTAGAATTACGCGTATAGTTAGGGTTTTTTGGCGACAAACTTTCTAACTATACGCCGCACTCGGCTGTAATGGAAATATGTTCGCGGCTCAACGTTATAAATGAGTAAAAACAACATTATATAAAATCCGGGAAAAAAGGCTCTTTTTAGTGAATGATACTCAAATGTTTGCTTGATTTTCTAAAAATTGGCCCTCTTCCCGGATTTGAAATATTAATAATAACGAAATTTCAATAATTGACTACAATACATTTTAGTTGTACATCACTAACCTATAGTTTGGAATCCCATATTGTTTGGGCCTGAAAGCTGTGCAGCCTGTGCCTTGAAAGAAAACAATTTCACAGCTAAAAATATCCCGAATAACATATTTTTCTCTAGAATTTTCTGTTCAATTAATATTCTTTCTCGAATTTTTATTCTCAATTGATATTTTTCCTCTAAATTTTTCTTCTTAATCAAATTTGTTTCGACACATGTCTGGCGTTCCTTATCTTTTTAAAAATAACTGTGTAGTGTATTTTTATTTTCTTTAGACCGTTTGGTACTATCAACGATAAAATATCTTTGTATCAGTTTTCGAGAAACGAAAACAAAGGATAATTAAATCGGTGAGATATTGAGAACCGTAAGTAATGAGGGCGGATTTTTTGCGAATATGAGTCATGCTTAGGGTAAGCTTACGATAATTACAATTGACAATGAGAAACATTTTTAACAAATCTCTTAATTGGATAGTTTTGACCAATCGGCATATCTGATTATAGTCTGATTATCTGGCATAGTCTGTCTAACTTATATCTTATTTAGAAATAAATCTCACTTATAAAATGGAGAGAAATTAGATACCGATTTATCCGTTTTTCCAAGAAATTCTCTAGACTATGATCTCTACTGACTCTTTCACTACTTAGTACTTCCAATTTGGTTGGATTTGAAAGCGAATTATTTTTCCTCAGAAAGTGCGTGGGCGCGATAGACTATCGCCGATAGTCTAGAAAAAATTCATACGCTGTTTTAACTCGTAGACTTTAGACATGAATCTGTACCCAGACTCGATTTTAGCCAACTTGTTGCCTCACTTTTAAATCGGCCATATTAGCAAAGTTTCATTATCAACATTCATTTTTCCATAGCTTAAAATAATATTCAGCCAATTTGCTATACAAATAAAGAAACAAAATAAAATTTTAAACGAATTTAAAGGCATTTAATGAGGATAAGAAAAGAAAAAGTTGCTAAAATTACCTCCTGTTAAAGAGCAAAGTGCAATAATAAGATGAAATTAAACCTTNTTTTAAGGGGTCTTCCACGTGATTTGAGTACTTTTGAAAAAAAGTCATTGTACAGTAATTTTAAAAAGTACTCAAATTACGTCAAAAAAATTCCAGGGTCAACTTCAAACGTTTTTAAGAACTTTTTCTCATTACACCAATATCCGAATAAAATCAGGTGACGAAATAATTCAAAAATAAGGTTTGAAATATGTCATAGATAAATCCTTATTTCTCTAAAAATAAGATCACGTGACGTGTTTGGAAAATATTATTATGTTCAAAACTCTTAAATTAGGTGTTAATTGGCCCAAAAAAATTTTTCGGCGTAATTTGATCACTATTTGTTTACTTTAACCAAAACATTATTTCCTAATTTGAAGGTCACGTGATCGCTTTTGGACTTTGGTATAATGAGAAAAAAGTCTTAAAAACTTCTTAAGAACAACTTCACTTCTTTCAAAAATTGATTTTTGGAAAAAAATTAACTGCGATTGGTGTGCGGCAACGCGTTGGCTAAAATCGAGTCTACGAGTTAACATTCTCGCTACTCGTAATAGCGAGTCGCTATCCTCTTTATTATGGAGTCCATAGTTACAATATAATGCCGATAAAAACTTTAACCAATGTACTCAGATCTCCTAAAAATTTCGTTTAAAATTCTTTTAAATTCGAAGTGGTAATATATAACCAAATTGAGTTTGTGGGTTACGAGATATCGTCGATATCATAACGATATTGTGACAGCTCATTTTAATCAACGTTTCAATCTTTTATCGTTCTCAAGATAAACTTAATTTTAGCAAAAGAATAAATATATGAAAGACATGAATCTAGAATTTGGTGAAAAACATAAAAATATAAAAAATTAAATGAGGGCCGACCGACTCTTATAAGAAAAGCTTCATTTTTTCCTTTAGGTTTTTTTTTATCTCTAAAAGTACGCACAAACACAAACAAAGATAATTCCAAAAATTTTAGCAATTAATTTTGAAATTTCAAAACATAATAATTTGTCTTTAATCAGCTTTTGCATCAAATGCGCGAAGCCAGAGTCTGACATTCAAATTTTTATATCAAACCTTTGTTAGTTTTATTTTAGTTTCTGAAATTATGATGTTGGATAAAATAATTAATTATGTGCAGAGAAAAAATGTGTTCGCCACGCAAATTTTCAGGGATTTAGCGTACATTAAAACTTGAAATAAACAATGAAAAAATAAAAACCTTCAAAAGTCGGTTACTTTTAAATGACTAGTTTTTTTATTCATTTTTGTTTATTTGCTAACGTTTTCGATAATCTATATCATTTTCAGGCAAAATTTTTTACAACTTAATTTTAACCACAGAAATAACACAANTTTTTTTTAATTGCAAACGATTCCCGAGGTGCTAGATGGTCAGATGTAATTGAAAAAAATACCGAATTTGCGACCGTGGTCGAAAATAACTACTGCACCCACAATCCCCTTAAATAGAAAACTACCTACGAAAATCAATTCCATCTTATGCAAACAATATTTCCTTAAAAAATGTGTGGTTTGTGTTTGTTCAAAGCTATACAACTCCTTCCATTATATTAAAAGTCTAGATTGGTTTCACGGCGGTACGAGGCTTTTCTAGAACTTTTTTTCTGGCACTATTGAATATGTTAATAAGAATTAATTCAGCGTCAATTGAACAAAGGAAACATAAATTAGTTGGTTTAGAAATGTGAATAATCTTCGATATTTTTATTCGAATTTTGCTGAATAGAGTAACTTGCGAAATATTAAATTTCATATAATTTCAATATTGAGTTAGTAGGTCGAAATATTCAAATAACGTTTTATTGTGTTTTTCTCCGTCCCTTTTCAGTAAAACCAAGGGCAATTTTGTGACCTATTTCGAGTGTTAAAAATAAGAGAAATAAAAATATTTTGATTCATTTTGAGGAATAAATGGCATCGTTTGGAGGTCATGCTTTACCAGGGAGAGTGAAAAATTATGAGAATATGAAAACTTGAGGGTGAAATATAATGCAAAGAATAAATTTTAAAAGGCCAAGTTTGAAAATAGTTTACTACACTTCAAGATGTGTTGTCTACTGAGTAGACTCTTCTCTATTGTGTCACCATTCTTGGCAGAGTACATGAAGCTAAACTTTAGGGGGCTGTGGGTGTAAAATGTTGAAAAATTGATTTTAATTTGTGACCAAAATAACACCATAGTTAGAGTTTGTCTCGATGCTTCGAGAAAGTAAAAAATTGAATTTTTAAAGCAAAAGCGGATGCTTTTAAATTTGATTAGGTAGTCTTTTTGATGGCGTCCGCCCTGTCTAGGAAAACCGTAGGTACCAGAGGATAAACTTAGAATAAGCATCGGGGTAACTTTGCAAGACCAAGTGTTGGCAATAAATGTTTTGTCACCCGACACCGTCTGGTGGAGTGAAGTGCCGTTTCTCATTTCAAAACGGAAAATCAACGGCGGTTGAATCAGAAAACTTTTCTCGATATCGGTCATGTAAAAACTACCTCAAAAAATTTTTCAAGTGATCGGAAAAATTCTTTAGAAAATTATAAAGTTTTCAACAATCCCTTAAAACTTTTTTGCAAATTGCAAAAGTTATTAGGCTATTGTCAAGGGAAAACAAGCTCTAAATTAGAGACATTGAAAAGGTTGACGCCTGACTGTGAACGTCCCGCGCAACTCTTTATCTACCACACTAGGGGCGCGACAGGTGTGGTGAGGCTAGCGCTGCATATAATTAAGAGGCAGGTACTTTGTTATATCCATTATGATGCCCGGGTAACACTAAAAACTTATTTGCCTGTTGGGCATCATAATGGATATATTATTCTTAATATATCATCCGTGATAAACACAGGATTTAAAGAAATTATATTATTAGATATTCATTTTTGTTTATTTGCTAACGTTTTCGATAATCTATATCATTTTCAGGCGAAATTTTTTGCAACTTAATTTTAACCACAGAAATAACACAAAAGTCAAGTTTAACTAAATTTGTTTGTAAATGTTTTTGATGCAACTTTTTCGGGCTAAAAAGAATAAAAAATTTTTGAGCCCTTTTTCAAAAAAGTTTGAAATATTTCTGGGTATTGGTTTGAATGTTCAATTTTGGTCTATACATTCGTTTATAATAAGCTTCAGATTTGACACGGTCAAACCAACTCCTGATTTTTTTTTGCATAATACAGTAGTGTGACTTATAAAATTCATTTTGTTTTTGAAGCTCCGTTAATTTTAGTGGTTTTATTATCTCCGAACTTCTATAAGATCATCTCATGTGCTCACTTTTGAGTTTTCAATATTATTTTTTTATTTTTTCTCAATTAAGTTTAACCCACGAAATGAAATTTTCATGAAATTTTTCATTACAATAGACAAATAACACGGATATTGCATTTTTGTACTATTGTAAGTACTTTTCAAGTCTTAATTTTTCGTTTCGAATTCTTTAATTTTTATACTAATACTCGAATATTTTTCCCATGATAACTCATGACTCAATCACCAAAGAGGCATGAGCCAATCACATTGCCGCTTTAAATACGTGATTGACTTTTAAAAATCCTCAGATAGATATTCGATTTGCGATATTTCAATCAAATTCAATTTTTATTTTCGACAGAATATATGTAGAACTATATTCTTGACAAATAATTCGTGAAAAATCAAGAAAATGGACGCAAACTTAATATATATATAAATATCTTCGGTCTTTTAAAACATTAAATCTGTTGGTTATAGACTGTAACCCTTTGCTACTGTTTGTAAAATATACCTTTTTCTTATATTTTTTTTTTTTTTTCTGAAATGACACATTTTTATATCATTAATTAATTATTCCATTTCTTAAAAAAGTGCTGAAATCCACAATATTACTGAATTAACTATGAAACAAGCTAAAAAATCTCGAAAATTTGAGCCTAGAATAAATCGACGTCAAACAACTTGAAAACTAAATCGAAAATAAGATTGACCAGGATAAAGTCAAAATTTATGAATTTTTGAAAATACCAAGTTTACAACATCCAATCAGATGCCTAAATCAGAATTTTTAAAAAATTAAAAAAAATTTTTACGGATCGAATCATAACTTTGAAGACGAATACATTTAGCTGGCGTGTACTAGTATAGTTTCGAATTAGGGAAGAATCTCGAACAGCCTTGTCTCTGGCATTTAAAAATCAGAGTCAGTTTGTAGACAAGGACATTTTTTAACAATGAAACCTTGCCAGAACTGAATTAAATTATCACTACCAAAATAAAAAAGAAACTTCATACAGACGATTAGTGAATTACTTTTACCTGAAAATAAGGATTCAGTAATAATTTAAATATTTGAAAGAAATTAGGAGATTTATTATGAAAATGAATTTTATTTAACGTTCACTTTTTCGAAAAACAGATTTTCTGATAATTTTTGACGAATTCAAATAAAATAAAGAAATTAACATCAAAATTTTTATTCGATTGGTTGAAATCAATTTGGATAAAGATTTTATTCACGATGACTTCTGCGATATCTCATCTTCTTTGATTGTTTCCCATCTTTGAGACTTTCGACTAAAGATTTTACAAAATTGGGCATTTTCATCTGATGATCAGCCTGAAATCAAATAATTAAATAAAAACACTTGAAATAGTTTTTTCAAATGAACTAGGGAGATGACGCAGAATTTAACCAGCACTTTTTTCTTTTTATTTTATGTAATATACCTGTGCAGCATGCCAACAGAAATTATATTTTATAAATAGAATGTTTTGGCATTATACTAGACTGATTTTGTGATGGGTATAGACATGGTAAGGGAGAGATAGCTTTTGTGACAACGGTTCAAATCTCAGGTAAGTTAGAGTAGCGAGACATCTGAACAATGCGTCGCGTTATCAGTCACTGTCTTTTCCACGCATCTTTTCATTCAATCTTATCTTCTACTGTGACAACATTATCCGGAAAACCGGTAATTAAAATGTTTTCTTTTAAGTTTGGCTGTTTTTAAATACATTCACAAAATTTATTGTTAATCTATGATCTTTTCCCATCCAAAAGTTCCCAATGTCGGCTCAGGCATTGTTCCTCTGAATACTTGCTTTTGTAACTGGGTAATAACTGTGAACACATGCGCTGGCAAATTTGCTGTTAATGACTTTGCAAAACAAAATTGACTTTTCTGTTCAATTAAGATTAGAGCCAAATATACTCCAGAATGTTTACAAAGGTCATCAAAGCTAAATTATATTTTACTTACATTCAAATTCAATTTGGTTTCGACGTGCGTATTTTTGTTTATAAAATTTTGAACATTTGAGTTTGAACCGGAAACATTAATTTTGATGCATTCGAATTCGTTCCATTTTAAGTACAAATCGCTGAAATTTTGGACACAATGGCCAGTTTTTGCATCGTACAAACTAACGTCCCAATTGATCAATTTGTTACAACATCCCACGTTTCCAAATGGTAAAACTCCTTGGATACACTAGAAAATACACAGTTAGTCTAGATGATGCCCGTCAGTACAAAAAAATCATACACCAACTTACTATTTAGGGAAACCAACTTCAGCGAAAAAAATGGTTGCCATAAATGGTTATGGGTTTCCATTAAATGGTTATGCGTTTCCATTATAAGGTTATGGGTTTCCATTTTTTTCAGCCGAAAAATTGAAAATTTTTGTGAAATTTTTTGAGTTTTCTTCTGAATTACATGTTAAATGTTCATTAAACACCAATAACAGAGTGTATTTTACTCAAACATGCCTTGTTTTTCAAAAATGGTTTCTATAAATGAAAACTGGTTTTCATTAAAGGGTTATTGGCTTCCATCACATGGTAATGGGTTTCCATCACAGGGGTTTCCATAAATGGTTAGTTGGTGTTATTTATCTTAAACTGTATTTTTCGAATTTTTTAAGATTTATTTGGACTCTAAACTTTGCGTTCTCGTTAGAAGCTGTTGATAATTAAAAATTTCACAGAAATAATGAATGAATCACTGATATTATCCCGAATTTACGGTTGGTTTCCAAAAAAATATTTAAAGAATTGAATTAAACGTGCTTGATAAGTAAATAACAATTTTTTTCACTGAAACAGATGCAGATAACTGAAAAAAATGATGTAAGAAATTAAAAATAAGCTTTCCAAATGTTGTTTGAAAATTCTTCAAGGGGAGTTGTATAGGCAGTCCCTATTTATTGAACTGGAAGTGCTGTCAACTTAATTTCACGATTTATGATCTCAACGTGATCTGTTTAGTTATATGAATTTTAAAATTGTGAAAAAAAATCATAATTTTCCAAAAGAATATTGAAATTTTTTTTAAGTGTCTAAAATGAGAAATTGTTTTTTGCTCTTTCGCGAGAACGGTTAATTATTTGGCCATAGTTTATAATCCCGTTTTCAGAAACATGATAGTTGCGAATCATTTTATACTACTGGAAATTTTATACCATGACCTTGAGCTCAAACAATAATTTTCAAACTGAGATCCTGGGAGTTAAGGTCCGAAACTTCAACGTCGGGCGATATCATTTTTTCTTAATTGCCTCGAAAATGTTCTGTGTGCATTAAAAAAAATCATAAATACAACGAAAAAAATATACGACTTTTGGTTGCAGAAATGGCCAAAAACGACACTTTTCGTTATTTTTGAAGCACTTTTAGGGTGAAAATGGGAAAAACGACGAAATCAATTTTTTTGTTATAAAAATATACATTATCTGTGAAAAAATCAAATTGTTTTGAAATTAGGCGAAAAAAATACAAATTTCCAAAAAAAAATTTGCTCGCGGTCAACTCAATTTAACGGTTGGTCGAACATGCTATGAAAAAGGGTAGAAGTAAAATGTGTTCCAGAGATTACGAACTACTATTCCTAATATTTAAATAAGATTGTTATGAAGGAATAAAAAGTTATGAGCTTTCGAAAAAGCCTTTCCAGCCTATACAACCGAGTTGTAACAACCCCCTTAACCCGTGTGAGCACAACACCTTTATAAAGGTGACTGCATATTCAAAATTATTTAAAATATGCAAAAAAACCATCGTAGAATTGTCTCTTTCGGATACATTATAAAGAATTTCGCAAGGATTTCAAAAAAGTNTATAAATCAAATCAGAAAAAACGATGACATAGGTCAGATCTTTGTGCATCGATTCCAATACCATAATAATTTGTGAACACCACTGTGAGCTTGTATCACGTGATATGCTGTACCTTGCTCTTATCAGTAAATTTTCTAGAACTAAAAATCTAAATTCTAGAATATCAAATGTCGGATGCAAAAATATATCGTTTGAACTTCCTTATGCAAAAAAAATTGAAACTCTAACTACCTTGGGCCTTCTGTAATACGCGCTTGAACAGTCACCTTTATAAAGGTGCCGGTGCCTTGGCGGAACTTTTTTTTCTGTGCTCACACGGGTTAAGTTATCTTTAATCCGAGGTTATAAAGTAATTTTTGTGGACGACTGAATACAGAAACATTTATTGTTTTTGTTCAACTAAACCAAGCTTGTTCTAATCTCATGAAATGATAAATTTTTAATTAACAACGATATCGTGTTATTCTGTATATTTTCTATAAAATTCATAGTTAACTTTGATTTACCCTGAGTTTGGTTCAAAATTTGGTCCAAAGTAGGACAAACAAAAATCCTGAAAGAATTTTAAATAAAATCTGAGATAATATATTAAGTTTGCGTCCTTTTTCTTGATTTCTCACGAAATATTTTTCATGAATATAGTTCTACATATTTTCAATTGGAAATAAAAATTGAATTTACTTAAATTGTCAAAAATTTAATATATCATTTGCGATAATTTGAAGATTTTTCGAATTTGATCCATTTCCAAAGCGGCGATGTGATTAGCTCTTTAGTTCACGTGGGACAAAATATTCGATCGATGAAAAATAGAAAAATCGAAACAAAAAATTAAGAATTGGAAAAGTCAATAATTTGATTATAAAATAAATTTTCTGGATATAAAATAAATCATACGTGAAAAATGTATGTTTATAAAAAATAAAAAAAATAACATAGAAACGTTCAAAATTTGAACTGCAATTTATTCAATATTTTGAAAAAAATCTGAAAAATAATTGAAAAAAGTTTTAAAATTTTTGGTGATTTTCAGTACTTTTATTAAGTGCTTTTCTTGCTTAATCGTTATTTAATTGTTATTCTTGGCCAATATCGTGTTTAATTTCTCCCTTACTAACCATAAGTCATAATGTATTCTGAATTATAAAATTTGATAAAATAAAAGTTTATGTGCAAATTTGAAGTTGAGCTTATGTATTCCCGCTTTTTATTTGCCTGTGACAGCTGATTGGTTACCTCACACAAACGATCAAACAAGTTTAATCGATAAACAAAATAGGAAACAAACTTGTTGAATTTTATCAACTATTGAATGCATAATATCAATGAAGTACAGTCAAAATAGAACTCAATAGACTCTGAAGACTTAAAACGTGTATTAAACCACCAGCCCAATCATAATTTCAATTTATTATAATTTTTACTTTTTAAAGGAAAGAATCAAGAGAAAAAATAGACAGGGGTCAACGCGGTGCATCGCGTGATAAGAGTCTTTAATTTATCTGGCTCGTGATTGGATTTAAAACTCATAACAAAAAGTCAAATATATAGTTTAAATATTCGCGACTGAAAATAATTCGGCCGTCAAACTGAATATATAACACAATATACTTTCAAAATTTGAGCGTAGCGAATATCTTGTAATATTTTTTTTTGGTCTTGTCTTTAATTGCTCGAAACTTTCGTTTGTAAACAAGATTCCAGCTTGATAAGCTTGACCAAATGTTGTGTCAAACATTTAAAACTTACAAATCTAATTTATTCTACTGCTGAAATTATGGCCTTATAAAAAAGTATTGTTTATGAATTTTATTCCAGAATTTTACCACTAGTTTAACTCCGAATTAGTAAACTGAGTTATTTCCTGCCAAAATCCAACTAAATTAACCCATTTTTCCTCCTAGTTTAGCACCCAAATTCTCTCTAAATCGACTCGTTGGAAGTAAGAATTTAATGATGAAATGCAGTATAAAAGTTATATATTTGCGTCAGAATTAACGTAGTTTTAAGGACAGGTATTTCGAATGCTCACTTGATAATTTCTGCCTGATTAAGTGATATTCAGGATATGGTTCATTTTAGTTTTACTTGAAAACTATTTAGAGACTAGCAATTACCAAGTGGGTCAATATCAACTCGATATTGTTAAGGCTTTTTTTGAATACAACTTACATGTATGTTTGATAATCTGGGGATTACGCATACTTTTATACTATACTCGGAAATAATTGTTTTTTAGCTTCTGGAAAATTTAAAGCAGGTTTATTCAAAACTCGTTAATTCTCACAACAGCTCTAGAATTATTATTCGGAGTTCACAAACTAAATGTTTTGAAAATCATTTTTAATTAAACAAAAATTTAAATTATAAAGTTGGGAAAACTGCTCACTTTTGGTGAAAAAACATAGAAATAGTAGTTATGGTTATGGCTGTGAGTAAAAAAGAACCGATCTTTTACAAAGACAATTTCAGGTTTGAATTGATATTTTAATCTATTTGAAATTGTATTTGAATTTCAAATATCTATTTATTCAGCATACCAGACTGGTATTACCAGTTATGCGGAAATAATGACATTGTTAATATAACAAAATAAAAATATTTTTGTTTCACGAACTTTTTTTTAATAACTGATAGTTTAACGTTAAACGTTTTTGAATTTTAGAATTTTTGTTTGAAAATGCATTCATTAAGGGGGTTGTAATACAACCGTTGTATAGGCTTTTTCGAAGGCTCATAACTTTTTATTCCTTCATAACAATCTTATAAAAATCTCGGGAAGAGTAGTTCGTAATCTCTGAGACACATGTTACTTCTAACTTTTTTCATAGCATGTTCGACCAACCGGTAAACTGAGTTGACCGCGAGCAAAATTTTTTTTGAAAGTCGGTTTTTTTCGCCTTATTTCAAAACAATTTGATTTTCACACAGATAATATATATTTTTATAACAAAAAAAATGATATCGTCGTTTTTCCTATTTTCACCCTAAAAGTGCATCAAAAATAACGAAAAGTGTCGTTTTTGGCCATTTTTGCCACTCAAAGTCGTATTTTTTTCCGTTGTATTTCCGAATTCTTTTTTATGCATACAGAACATTTTCTAGGCAATTAAGAATAAATAATATCGCCCGAATTTTCAATGTCAGTTTTTAACTCCCAGGAGGACAATTTGAAAATTATTTTTTGAGGTCACATTTTCAGTAGTATCAAAAGATTCGCAACTATCATGTTTCTGGAAACGGGATTATAAACTACGGCCAAATNATTTACCGTTCTCGCGCAAGAACAAAAAACATTTTCTCATTTTAGACACTTAGAGAAAATTTCGATATTTTTTTGGAAAATTTTGAATTTTTTTTCACAATTTTTAAAATTCATATAACTAAACAGGCCACGTTGAGATCAGAAATCGTGATATTAAGTTGACAGCACTTCTAGTTCAATAGATAAAGACTGCCTATACAACCTCCTTAAGTGATATTTTTTATCTTTAAAGTATTTGGAAATTGCAGCATATTTTTATTGCTTTTGTTCACTACGAAAAAAATAATATTTAATTTAAACAACGTAGCCTGTCACTTGTCGAGGCTGAAATAGAGACTAAGAGCGGTTTAAAAAAATCCGAGGAAGCCATTCCTGATAATTTTTTGTGAAATTTTTTTTTTGAAAATTTTCGGTTTGTATTTTGGCCATTTCAGACACCAGGGATTTGAAGTTTCGATATGCCATAAGCCCATTTTTTACTCCAAATTCACTAAGGAACACAATGGGAGTACTCAAAATTCCATGTTTTGAACTTTGTCTCGGCCCAAATCTCACAGGTGACAGCCTAAAACAACGTTACAATTTTTTCAGAAGTTCATCAAGATTAAATCCATTTTGATTGGTTGCATTATTTAAATAATTCAGAGTCGAAAATGATTAAATTGACTTAAAATTTATATTCCGACTATTCCAGTAATGACCACTCGAATCACACGGTTCTTAACTCGTAGATTTAATTTCTGCCATCCAGCTGCCATCAATTATTTAATCGTATTTTACGACGCTTAATCATTAATGACAAGATCAGTTATAAAGTTATCGATGAATAAGATGACAATTGTGCGTTTTTTTGAAATTTTTTGCTGTATTACAGTCTGGGTTGTAAAAGAGATGATCCCCGACCAAATTTTCCATCCCTATCCCTATCCCCAAAAAAAATTTTCCATCTCTATCCTATGGCGGGGATGGGATGAGATAGGGATGGAAAATTTTTCCCATCCTTATTCCATCCCCTAAATACTTGGTTCAATTTAAAAAGTATTAATT
>SCLH01001175.1:5537-21450 GCA_004367855.1 Oikopleura vanhoeffeni | reverse complement strand
AAAAAACTGATATGAAAAGTGTATTTAAAAGCGTGCATCCCCTTTATTGAAGGAAAATCGGCCTTTTATTATTTGTTATGTAATTAACACGCTACTTTTCATAATACAGCAGTGCGCGCAGTATTTCTGATAAAAAGAAATGAACACAAATTGACACAAATTCCATACCGTCGTTTGTAAGCATTTTATTCGCTTAATATTTTTGCTTTAATAAAAATCATTTTTAATGATATAAGAGAGATTTTGCACTGTTTACGAAAGTCTTTTTTTTTGTCATTTTTACGAATCACCTGAACGTAAACTAATTATTTCTTTACCGTCGTTTGGTCGACTGTTATGTTTCCGTGTTATTTTGAAAGTTTCAACTAATTCGTATATTACCTGCTCGAGTTTTTGACTGCTGGGCAAAAATTGTGCATTTTAAAACTCGTTTTTGTAATACGATTTACGAATTTGTTACTAATGAGAAAAATTTTTTGGGTTTATAAAAATTATGAAAAGAACAATATATTTTTTTCATTTTCATGTTTGATCATTACCACTTTTTAACAGTCTGTAACTTGTGATTAAAATGATCAAACGTGAAAATGAAAAAAAAATATTGCTCTGTTAACACTTTTCATAATTTTTATAAATCCAAAATGTTTTTTAAATTAGTAACAAATTCGTAAAGCGTATTACAAAAACGAGTTTAAAAATGCACAATTTTTGCCCAGCAGCTTAAAACTCGAGCAGGTAATATACAAATAAGTTGAAAGTTTCAAAATAACACGGAAACATAACAGCCGACCAAATGTTGGGCAAGAGATAATGAGTTAACGTTTAGGTGATTCGTAAAAATGAAAAGACAGAATTTCGTAAACATTGCAAAATCTCTCTTATATATTATGAAAAATAATTTCTATTAAAGCGAAAATATTAAGCGAATAAAATGCTTACAAACGTTGGTATGGAATTTGTGTTCATTTATTTTTATCACAGATACTAAAAGTAGCGTGTTAATTACATAACAAATAATAAAAGGCTAATTTTTTTAATAAAGGGATGCACGCTTTTAAATATACTTTTTCATATCAGTTTTTCACAGAGAATTCCATTTTGTCATTTTATTGATATTTTATTAATATTTCTTTAATACGCGAATTTTAGATGAAACTCAAGAATAGACTTTAACGTCGGAATAAAGATTTTTATAATCATAATAGATTTGTCCAGTCCCGATTTCCCCATACATGATATTTTTATATTAAATTTATCAAAAAAAGAAACTTTATTTGTGCATGCAAATTGACATGCAGAACCCCCTTAAAGCGAAGCTAAGTATTATGTATAACTGGCCAATGAGTGACGCGCACTCACTCCGCACTGCAAACCCCTAATTCGTTTTGTATTACTTTAATAATAAACAATCTAGATTGTTGATTTAACTCAAAAAATAATATGGTATATCCCTTTATCACTTTTTGGTTAGAATGCGTAGCCACAACGTTTGAATCACACCTCAAAAGGAGTAGTGGCTACGCATTCTAACCAAAAAGTAATAAAGGGATATATGATTGAATTAAGTTTTACTCGGATTCCGCAACTTTCTTATAACAAGGGAGAAAAAAGCGGACAAACACGTGCTTTTCTCAATCAATCAAAGCGCTAAAAAAGTAAAGCTCTAACTAAGGTTTTAAAGACAATCCTCTTGATCGACAAATAACGATCGTGAGAAATAATTTTCAATATGAAAATAATTGCTAAATCATGAAACTCCAAATCAATTTTGAGATTGCCACGCAAGATGTTTAGGCAAATTGATAATTACATTTTATGAACGAAAATTTAAATATATTTTTTGAACGTCTCAAAGATTCTTTTTTACAACTATTCTTTTAGAAATATTTTAAATTTTGAGGTGCAAATAAATATGAAGCTGATTTTGCGTTAAGAAGTTATTTTATCTTACTTGGTTTTTTTAGTCTTAGGTCAGTAGCATACTTTTAACCAAAAACTTTGTCAGCAAAAACAAGAACGTTGAAGCAAAAAATTAATTTATTAATGTTATTCTATACAGACCTTTCCTATTTTATATAAAAAGCTCGTATTGAAAATTTTTCTGGCTCAATTATTTTTATTAAATTAGTAACACTAATTTAAAAGTAACTTCAAAACAATCACCTCTATTCTACTGTTTAAAATTTTATCACTTCATGCAAAAACCAGCTGTTTTTCAGTTTAAAAAGCTTGTTTTCCCTTCTGAACGTTTAGTTAAAATAATACTGATGATGCTAAAAAAGCGAAACGTTCATAATAATTTATTTTACACATTTTAAACCTTCAAAGTACTGACAAGCAATCGTTGAATGGGTTGTGGGTGTGGAATCGAGCTCATTGTGAGCAATTTTAAATCGCGGTTACTTGACAATATTAAGGAATGTATAAATTTGAAAATGCAAATGTAAAGTCAAATGACGAGGATAACTGGTAACAAAAAAAATACGTTTTATATTCAAATTTTCATCAGCAAAGGACACTTTCAAAATACATTCAATTTTAGCTTTTTTAACTCTCGAATGCTTAATTACAGTCACATTCTTAAACACATTTTATCAAAATTCTTTGGGAGTGTAAAACACCAATGCACTATCGAAATGCCGAGCTCTGATTATTTGTTCTCACTTTAATCGCCTGAAAATAGAAAAATCTCTTATTGACATCAATGGAGATTCTCCATTGGAGAATTTCTGTTTAATCATTTTTCGAGTAAGTATGAAAATCAAAAATATGAGCCGGAAAAATTTTGGGCGTTTGACTGAAGTGTAAACACTGAAACGTGTACCAATACGGGCATCGCAATTGTATGCAGTATTGAAATTTTTTCTCTGATTGTGATAAAAAATCAAACGGTTATTGACAAGCACCAATTGGCTCGAGTAGCAAGAATTTTATTACTGTTTGTGTTCAATTTAACGGTCAAAAGTACGTCGATCATAAAAATTTATAATTATTTCGAAAAAATTGTCATGTAATTAATAAAAGACACTTTGAATTTCTTGCATATTATCACTATTCAGCACCCACAACCTTCTTAAGTAGGGTTGCTCATATTTAAATCTTACATTTCTTATTGATATCAATTATGGGGGCTCCTGGTCATTTTCTACTAGATTTCAGTCAATATTTTAAAATAATTCGGCTTTTGAAAACAACTCATTCGATTTTATTCTTAGATAGCTCATTCTGAGCATAAATATCTTGATTCATCGAAAATTTAAACATTTTTTTTATTTTTAACTAAGATTACTGAAATTGTTGAATTATTAGTTTTTCTTCGAAAAATCGGAAACAATGGTCAGATTCGAACCAATTTATTTATTTTATTATTAACAAGATATTTATGCTCAGTTTGAGCTATCTAATAATGAAGTCGCCGGCCATTTGGGATCTTTTCATGTTAACGTGGTTTGTGACTCCTGGTGTTTAAAATATCAAAATAACTTACCAAAAATAATAAGTCCCAATAATGTCCAAAGAACTACAAAAAACCAAAACATAGGCTCGAACGAACCATATCCTTCAATATCATCATTATTAACCATCATCAATATCATCATTATTAATCATCCCTAGAAATAATTTTCGAATTTCCTGCCAATGTTGCGATTTTTTTCTCTAAATCAAATAAATTTAAAAATTTTCCAGTTTGAAAATTCGTGTGCAAATTCAATAATCTATTTATAGTCAAATATGTTCTCTCGATTGCTCACGAATAGAAAGTAAAAAGGGTTCAATTCCCAAGGGATTCGCTCCTTTTAAAATATTTATTATCGGCTTTGAAATAACGATAAAAATCGCGGGAGAATGCCCTGAGGCCAATTGTGGTTCTCTTGTTTTTTCTGTGTTACTCAGCATATGATTTTAGCTATAAATGCAATTTGTTAATGACCCTCCAAAAATGATGAGAGATTTAATCAATTTTCTAAGCTGATATTTTAAACGAAGAAATGTATTTGATAGTTAAAAATATACTTTAAAACTTAGCATTCGAAAACTAAGAGACAACTGATAGTTTTTGTCGGTGATTTTTGTCGTATCCGATTTTGAAAAATACGATTTTATTGATTTTTTAACCTAAAATTAATGTCGAGAAATAATACTGGATTTAACTGGGATACAGATATTTGAAAAGTATAAGGCAATTTCCGTCAATGTATGTATGAGGTTGGCTGAAAGGTTAGCGGAAATAATTTACAGTCTATGTCTTAGTAAATAAACACGCCGGCCCAATATCACCGAATTTGCAGATAAAAACTAACGCAATTTTACGATTTTAGCTAAAATTATTCCAGTTAACAAATCGCCGAATGTGCCAAAATCGCCAATTTTTTTATAGTTTTTTTTACAAACAATGTCATGAGCGTCATGAATGGCGTCATTTTCAAGATTTAATTTCCCAAATTTACTCATTTCAACTTTCATTTGACGACTTTCATTTCGAACGCCTACGGGTTTGTTTCATTTTTTAAGCAAAAATTTATTTTATGTTCCCATATGATATGGGCCATATCCTTTATTCACACTTTTGTAAATATCCCGGCCCTGATTAGGAAACGTTGTGTGTGTTGTTAAGTAGGAGGGCCGAGATATTTACAAAAGTGTAAATAGGGGATATCGCTGAATGTGCCAATATCCCCGAATTTGCCAATATCGCCGAAATTTTAAGCCAAAAAACTTTCGGCGATATTGGGCCCCAACCTGTATTTCTCATTATTAAAATTATAAAAATTTCTCAAAAGTGTAAATTTATAACTATCTATTTTTAGTCAATTTAAAATCAAACTAACAAGTGCTTTTATGAGTTCTTAATTCCGTCAAAATCAACGGTGCTGAGTCAAATTATGCATCATAATTTAGGCTACATAATTAATCAAAGAACAAATTATGACATAAAAAATTTGAACCTCATGTCTTTGTAGCATAAATGACCATCTTCAATCACAAAATACCATCTGTACCTTAAATCTAATTATTAATTTTTTGGTTTATTTATAAAATATCAGAAAGTTTATCAAATTTTATAAACTTCTGCTTACTTCTTGATTTTTGCTCATCAATTGTGAGATTCAACACTTATTTTTATAAGCACGTAAAAATTTGCAGAATTACAGCTTGTAATACAGCCTGAGTTTTTTTGTATTGGGCGATTTTTTTCTCCAGGCGGCTAGAAAGCGTTTGCCTGAAGAAAGAAATCGCCCAAATTGCTGGAGAAAAATCGTTTTAGATACATTTGAATAAAATATTACTTTATTAAGGGGGTGGGCGTCGTAATTTTTTGAGCCCTTTATTTGAAAGAACGCTTGGTCAGAATTGACTCAGCACCTGGTGTGTGATGTAACAATTTTGAGTTGAGATGTGTAATCGTTAGACGAAAGATATGTCTACAAACAATATCCTCAGATACAACTGCCCTAGAATTATTATGAGGCGGGATTGAAAGGTACCAGATTACGACGCCCACCCCCTTAAATAATTATTTTGATTTATTATAAACTGAGAGAAATGAGGGGAAAAATCACTTTGAAAATTGTCGCGAGAGAAATTCAACCAAAAAAATACAAATTATTTGAAGATGTTCAAACAATACACGAATATAGCTTGGGTTTTGTGGAAAATATTTCGAATTTGAACCTTGTATCGCCTCAACACCAACTAAACGAGTAATCGAAGTTGCTTCACCAAAAACACCCGTAATGTTTCGATCTCAACTCCAAGCTTAATCAAATCTCACGGAAAAAATTGTTCAAAAACTGCTTAATAAATTTAAAATTAACTTTTAATCTGNAAAACTTACAACAATTAAAAAAATGTTCCATTGTTGAAAACTTAAAGAAATACTAGTTCCTGATTGGTTCAAATTAATTAAATCAAAATTTGGGGGTGTTTTTCTCCGGAAAAAAATTTTCTATTGTTGAACACTTAAAGAAATACAAGTTCCTGATTGGTTCAAATTAATTAAATCAATATTGGGCGATTTTTTTCACCGGAGAAAAAAATCGCCCAAAAAGTCACGTGGTACTAATGAGTCATATGTTTTGCCCAATTTTGACGGTAATTCAATCTCCCTGTCTAGCCGCCTGGAGAAAAAATCGCCCAATTAAAAAAAACTCAGGCTGTATATTTCTTACTTTTAATATCAAAATTAACTTCAAATTTCGAAAATATTCATAATTAGTCTTTTTTTACATGTCAGTTTTTACAATTTTGAGTTCAGGAATAATCTCATTATTAGCGATAAATAAGAGCACTAATTTTATCGAATCTAAAATATATTAATTCTTAAATATTATTAAAAAAACAGTATCAAAAAGTACAGTTTCAATACAGTTCTAGTATTTGGAAAAACTTTAATTTTATTGTTTATTTAAAATCCGAGCAGGGGGCTCATAATTTAACCAAGACAGGGACCTCATGTCCATAAGGGGGTACACGTCGCTGAAATTGATTTTTTTTGATTAAAACTGAGCCACCTAAGGCTTTCTGGAAACTAATAAGATCAGCTATTTAAAGAGCTAGCGTTTGGCTTTCGAAATATATGTGCATACACTCTCAGACACATAAAGAAGACAGAATGACCTAAACCAGAACGGTAAATTTATATCCTTCTAGGTTTTATTTTCAAATAACTCTGAAATTCATCATAACTTGGTAGACCAATAATTGTTGTATAAATGGTAGACCAAACTTCTTAGAGTGATTTGATCTCAAGAAATGCTATATTCTCTGGAATATCCCTATATCATTTTTTGCTTAGATTGCGTAGCCACTACTTCTTTTCACGTGTGTTTTTAACGTTGTGGCTACGCAATCTAAGCAAAAGTGATAAAGGGAATCCCTTTAAGGGATATGTTATAAACCACCGTTTTTTTACATTTGTCGTCGGAAAATCTATCTCCAAGGTTTTATCTAGCCGAAATTTCAGAAAAGCTAGCAAAAATAATTGAAACACTTTAGAGAAAGTTTTTTTTTATTCGACAACAAACTCAAAAACTAAATTTATCAAAAGTGAGCTTAAAAGAAAGCCACGGATACACTGGTAAGCAGAGTATCAAATGGGACGGAACAAGACGGAACAAAACGGAACGGGTTTTCGCGAAATGGAACGGAACGCGACCCCCGTTCCTTCGGCATCCAGCGTTCCGTTTTTATTTTACTTTCAAAATTCTAGATTTACATTTCTATAAATATTAATATATTTTTTAAATTTCACGCCAGAGAAATTGCCCTTGTTGGTCTCGACCAATTATATTCCATACTGTACACGTTTCGAAATGAAACGTAAAGAGAGAACGACAATAAATCAAGAAAGGATGACTTATATTTTTCAGGTTTATATTTTATATAGGCGCACAGTACAAAAGGGGTTTCCTCATTTTGCCGAATTTTGTTCCCAAAAAACTTTCGGCAATATTGGGCCCCCTGTAAATCGATCATGATGCCCGGTTAATTTAAATGGTGAACGGCAAGGCTCGAAGAATAAATTCTCACGGTGTTCTTGCTCGAGAATGGTGATGCGTCTCGAGTTGTGAGGTGAATGGATCTGAGGTTGCGCCCCCGCAGGACTCACAATCAAGAATACACAGTCCGAGGTATTTTTTTTTATCAGGACTTCGACCACTTGGCTTGCTTAAGTCAATAGATTTTGAACTCGGCCAAGCCATGAGATTTCTGACTGGAGTCAGCCAGAGACCATCTTGCGAGAATTTTTGTCGACTCTTGGCTCGACCTGGCTTAATCAAGTCAAGTTTATTAGGCTTGAAATTTCTTGATCATTGATTCAAAACAGGCAAAAGTGGCTTTGGAGAGCCAAATTTGGAAAATTGAGATAAATAAGATATTATCTGTTAGTCAAAAACTAAGAATAAGAAATTTTAAAACTCAAAAATGGGTATCGATGTTTTTAAGCTTTCTTGTAGAGAATTTTTTCTGGTCATTTTTAGACGTAGGATTTTTTGGGTTTTTGAGATTTAAAAAAAAATGGTTTAAAGGTGCGAAAAGTGACCTTTTAGTCCTCGGGTTCTCACGGGAGTTGAAATAGCGGTATAACAAGTAAAATATTTTTTTTGCATGCAAACACTCCCAGACACATAAGCGAGACCTAAGCCAAAGCGGAAAATCTATCTCCGCTGAGGTATTATTTTGAAGGAAACCTTAATTTCACCATAACCTGTATAATTAGTGAAGGTGCAATTATGAAAATTTTTCAAATTGGCGATCCGAAGTACATAAAATAATCAAAAAATAAGAAACATAGTTTACGTTTTATCTGAATTTATAGCAAGAAAAATAAATTATTTATTCGACATTTCATAGCTAATAAAAATAATTAATTATTAGTTTTTCATATTTTCTTAAAAGCCTTTCAATTTCAAATGCATTTAAATTTTTTAATATTATTACTTATAATTTATAAGATAGAAATAAAGGTACATCCTATTAGTTAATATCCTATGTTTTCAAAAAATATATCAATGAAATAGCTTATAGATAATTAAACTAAAACGTAACTTTTTGGAACGCGGAACGCAAGGCCGCGGAACGGAACGCGGAACGAAAGGTCGCGGAATGGAACGGAACGCAAAAAATAAACGGAACGCGTTCCATTTGATACTCTGCTGGTAAGCCCAAAAGGCAAAATTCTCACATCCTAACATATAATTAAAAATCAGTGATCACCCAACGAATCAGGACCGAGCTTCAAAGTAGAATAGCATTTAGGGGGTAGCATAAACCCGGAATCCTGGAGTCAATATAACTTACGTCAGGAATACTCTCATTATTAGCGATAAATAAGAGCAACTAATTTTATCGAAATCTAAAAATATATTAATTCTTAAATATTATTAAACAACAGTATCCATAAAGTACACGATTCAATACAGTTCTAAAGTATTTGGCAAAAACTTTATTCTTATTGGTTTTATTTAAAAATAACGGGTCAGAGGGCCATAATTTAAACCAAGACAGGGACCTCATGTCCATAAGGGGGTACCCGTCGCTGAATTGAATTTTTTTTTGATTAAACTGAGCATAAGGCTTTCTGGAAACTAATAAGATCACTTATATTTTTAAAAGAGCTAGCGTTTGCTTTCGAAATATATGTGCAATACACTCTAGACACATAAAGAAGACAGAATGACCTAAACAGAACGGTTTAATCTATATCCTTTCTAGTTTTATTTTCAAATAACTTGAAATTCATCATAACTTGGTAGACAATAATTGTTGTATAAATGGTAGACAAAACTTCTTAGAGTGATTAGGCCGTCCGCGGTTTATTTTAGAAATTGGGCTAAAAAACAGCCTATTTTAGAAATACCTTATTTCCAAGAGTTTCTCTCACTAAAATATTCTATCCAAATTTCTCTAATTTCTGAATTGTGAGGCGAAGGTTTTTCTCTGAAGAAGCGATGTCCTGTGATGTTCTAGAAAAAAAGTTAGAGGACAATTCTTGACGTAATCGGCTTTTATTGGAAATTCAGTATTGATTAAACTGAGAAAACTTTTTTAAAATTTTTTTCGCGCGGGCTGGTTTTTTTTGTCAATACTATTCAAATAATTTTACATATGTATTTCTAATTGTATTTCTCGTCTTCATAAAAATAACAGCCGGCGGAAAAAAGAACAAAAAAGTTTTTTTATAAAAAACTAGAATTTGAAGGGAACAAGGAGTGAAAAATCCCTTATACTCTTTTTCACTGGAAGTCTGAGGGGGTGGGGTTATATTGTCAATAATATTCGGCCTTGATTTTTCTCTACAAGATAAACATATAAAAATCATTTTTTGAGCATTTTTTTTGTCAAAAATCGAAGGCCTTGCTCAAAAATGTTAGAAAAATTCGAATTTCAAGCATTGAAATTTTTTTAAAATTTTAGAGCTTTATACTTTTTTTCAAACACCAGTTTCAGTTTGGGCCTAGGGGACAACCGCGGACGGCCTAAGAGTGATTTGTTAAGAAATGCTATATTCTCTAGAATATCCCTATATCATTTTTGCTTGATTGCCGTAGCCAACTACTTCTTTTACGTGTGTTTTTAACGTTGTGGCTACGAATCTAGCAAAAGTGAAGGGGAATCCCTTTAGGGATTGTTTAATAAACATGCGTTTTTACATTTGTCGTCGGAAAATCTATGCTCCAAGGTTTTAATCTAAATTCTAGGCGAAATTTTCAGAAAAGCTAGAAAGAAAAATTGAAACACTTTAGAGAACGTTTTTGTTTTTATTTCGACAACAAACTCAAAACATAGACTTTTAGAAGGTCACTGAAAAAATTTCGGAAAAAATGTGCTACAGTTCAACTCAGAAGGTGAGCTTTAAAGACAGCACGGAATACCTGGTAGGCAGAGTATCAATGGGACGGAACAAAACGGAACGGGTTTTTCGCGGAAATGGAACGGAACGCTGACCCTTTCCTTCGGCTCCAGCGTTCGTTTTTTTTTTACTTTTCAAAATTCTAGCTTACATTCTATAAATATTAATATATTTTTTTAAATTTCACGCCAGAGAAATGCCTTGTTGGTCTCGACAATTCTAATTCCATACTGTACACGTTTTCGAAATGAAACTAAAAGAGAGAACGACAATAAATCAAGAAGGGATGCCTTATATTTTTCAGGTTTATATTTTATATGGCACAGTAACAAAGGGGGTTTCCTCATTTTGCCGATTTTGTTCCAAAAAACTTTCGGGCATATTGGGCCCCGTAAATCGATCATGATGCCCGGTTAATTTTAAAATGGTGAACGGAAGGCTCAAGTATAAATTCTCCGGTGGTTCTTGCTCGAGAATGGTGATGCGTGCTCGAGTTGTGAGGTGAATGGGATCGTGAGGTGCCGCCCCGATGACTCACAATCAAAATAACAGTCCCGAGAGTTTTTTTTTTTAATCGCAGACTTCCGGCACCACTGGCTTGGCTTAAGTCCATAGATTTTTGACTCGAGCCAAGCCATAGAGATTTTGACTGGATCAAGCCAGAGAACCCTTTTGCCGAGAAATTTGTCGACTCTTGGCTCGACCTGGCTTAATCAAGTCCAGGTTTATTAGGCTTGAAATTCTTGATTTGATTCAAAACAGGCAAAGTGGCTTTGAGAGCAAAATTTGGAAAATTGAGATAAATAAGATATTATTGTTAGTCACAAACTAAGAATAAGAAATTTTTTTACCTCAAAAATGGGTATCGATGTTTTTTTTAAGCTTTCTTGTAGAGAATTTTTTCTGGTCATTTTTTAGACGTAGGATTTTTTGGGTTTTTGGAGATTTTAAAAAAAAATGGTTTAAAGGTGGCAAAAGTGACCTTTTTTAGTTCGTCGGGTTCTCCCGGGAGTTGAAATAGAGGTATCACAGCAAGTAAAATATTTTTTTTGCATCAAACACTGGCCAACACATAAGCGAGACGCTAAGCCAAAGCGGAAAAATCTATCATCCGCTGAGGTATTATTTTGAAGGAAACTTAATTTCACCTAACCTGTATAATTAGTGAGGTGCAATTATGAAAAATTTTCAAATTGCCGATCCGAAGTACATAAAATAATCAAAAAATACAGCAACATAGTTTACGTTTTATCTGAATTTATTAGCAAGAAAAAATAAATTATTTATTCGACATTTCATAGCTACTAAAATAAATTAATTATTAGTTTTTTCATATTTTCTTAAAAGCCTTTCATTTTCAAATGCATTTTTAAAATTTTTTTAATATTATTACTTATAATTTATAAGATTAGAAATAAAGGTACAATCCTAATTAAGTTCATATCCTATGGTTTTCAAAAATATATCAATGAAATAGTTTAGATAATTAACCTAAAACTAACTTTTTGGAAGCGAACGCAAGGCCGGGACGGAACGGGAAACGAAAGGTCGCGGGATGGAACGGAACGCAAAAAATAAACGGGAACGCGTTCATTTGACTACTCTGCTTGTAAGGCAAAAGGCAAAATCTGCACATCCTAACATATACTTAAAACATCAGTGATCCCCAACGAATCAGACCGCGCTTCCAAGTAGAATAGAGCATTTTAGGGTAAGGTAGGACAGAAACTTTTTCTCCGACAAGAAAAAGTTTATGTATACTATTGTAGAGAATGAAAAGATTCAGATTGGAAATAAAAAAATTTTTTTAATTCACCAGCAACCTTGTCAAAAATCAAATCTGTTTGCGGGGAATCGGTGAATTTTCAAGAAAAAAGTTGAAATGGAAATAGTGGATGACGCGCCTCTTGCAATTTGGACAGCTGCAAATCAAATTTCAATATTTAATTTATTTTCCTCATCATATTATTATTATCATTTGAGATTTCCACTGGGAAGTCAATAAAGTGAGGCATGGATAATATATTTCTTAAGATATGTCGGAAAGCACTTTTATGTTTTTTTATATTATTTTATAAATAAATTGAAATTTGTGAATTTTTTTTTGATTATCGAAACAAAATTTAAAGAACACAGAGAAGGAGAATTTGCCGAAACTCTCCTTTATGGTCTGCAACAGAATCGTTTCAAGCTGCTGCATTTTTTGTAGTTTTGATAGGTTATTTAAAATCCAGGGAGGAGATACATTTGATCTGAGAACACGTAAAATAGGGTAATATACTGTTTTTGATTGATTTTGTAGCCAAATTCAAGAAAGTTGAACAAAACTTTCCTCGTTGATTTTCGTGGACTTTTCAGCTGCACATTCATTTAAGTTTCGAATGTGTGCTTGCTCACCAGGAGAGATACTTTTTGAAAACATTAATTCCGTCAGTTTTGTAAAGCCAAGTTCTGTTTGGAGCGAGGCGTCAATACCTTTTTGATTTTAATTTAACGCTCACCTGCACGCTGTGTTTTAACCACACGACCAAAGATTTTTTTTGGGGAAGTATCCTTGGATGGTGGGAATATTGAGCTTCAGACCCCGAAAGTTCCCTTATTTTTTGAGTTCATGAATTTTAGTGAGCTTCAGAAATTGCTCCATAAGACCAGATAATGCAGCATGGAACCAGATAATGAATCTAGAAATTTAATTGTAAGGGTGGCTTTCGGAGATGAATATCTTGACATTATTTTATTTTGGTACCGGCACAACTGGTAGTGTAAATGACGGTCGAATTTGAAAATTGAGATTCCAGAAAGTGTGGCATCGGGAGCGTGTTTCCGTACCAAATTGGCCAATCGACTTTTTTTGTCTCCTATACTTTGTTAAGGTGGGTTACGGAAAGCACGCCCGTTGCTTTCCGTACAAATTGGGTCTACATTATTTTTTTAATCAGCCAATTTGGACGTATGATTATTGGGTAATCAGGGTGGTTGAGAAATTCCAAGCGACTTGCACTTGAGGGCACAGTCTAAGGCATAACTTCTGGCCAATAAAAGTAGGTCAGTATGGGAGACCTTATTGCGTAAGCTTGTTTTTCATGCACTAAATTTGTGACAACTTGGAGGCTCCACCAAATTTTTTTTCATGGTCGGAATATTCTTTGAGAAAGTTTCACCCATAAACTCAATAGATCCGGGCTAAGGGTGTTAGTTTTGCAGATGAGTCTCCTGGTACTGACTCTACTTATGGCGGCATAAGTTTATGCGCTATTTACTGTTTCTTCAGTGGCAGTCGGTGAAATTTCCTAACCAACACTAATGAGCATAACATGACGATGCGTTTTTTCACAACTATTGTTTATTCAGACCAATTTGGGTACGGAAGCACGGGTGGTACTTTCGCGTACCCAAATTGGGTCTGAATAAAAAAAAAAATATGCAGACATTTGAGTACGGAAAGCACGGGCGTGCCTTAGTGTACCCAATGGGTTAACTAGACACCGACTCGTGCGCATCGGCGCAAGAAATTCCGTAACGGTAGCAGCGATGCCGGCAGACTGGCGTCAATTTAATTTACGGAAATAATTAGTTTGGTTTATTTTTTTTTGTGGCTTATTATCGTTAGCTTGAAACACAATAAATGTGTATCAGCTCAATTAAAATCATTTATTATTTAAGGAACGATTTTTGAGTTCAAACTTTTATTTTATAATTCGTAAAATTTTCGAAAAATTCAAAGGCATTATGAAATTTTAAGCATTTTTTCGTCAAAAATTTTTAGACGAATTTTTCATAAAAATGCTCGTTATCATAATGCAAATTAACACAAAAAAAAATCACTTTTCGACTTTTAAGAGCATGACTGTATCAATCAACCGTCTTGCAATGAGCATGCCACGACATGATAATGAATTTATTTTAAAATTAAGAATAATTTTTGAGTTAGATTTAATTAACTTTATTAAGGGTAACTTTTATTTTAGGTGCCCGCCCTCTGGAGCAAAAACTAGTAGGTATCGAGAAACGTTTTTTTTGCATCCGATGCCAGCCAAACTTTAACCCAATGAAAAAAAAATCGATTTTCAGGGGTTCTAGCCGGTTTTACGGTGTCAGGCAGCTGAAAACACGGGTAATGTGCTCCTATTACACTAGGTGGTGTCAGGTGTCAAAATAAACAATGCCAAAAATTTTCTCTTGAAAAGTCACCTAAAAGTCCTATTAAATTAAGTTTGAATTATGATTAGTTCTTTAAAACCGCCATTACGGTGTTTCAGCTGACTATACGGTAACCGGTAGACCTGAAATCAAATTTTTTTTCATTGGTTAAGCTTTGCTATTCGGATGCAAAAAACCGGTTTCTCGATACTACTAGCGGTTATTGCCCAGAGAGGGGGGTCACCTAAATACAAAGTTTACGCTAAGTGAAACTGCTTAAAACATTGTATTTTATGAGTACTCTCTCAAGTGACACCTTATTTAATAGTTTATCATAATGAAAACGATTGCTTCATTTGGAAATTAGTAAAGTTCAAATTGACTTTGAAACAGGTGGTACCGTCAATTTGTAATGTGATGATGACAGAGAAAAATATTATTTTTTTTGATAGGGAAATTTTTTATACTTTTGATTTTTAGAGAATGTTGCTCGGTGATTTTTGGGGATACAATTTTTTTTTCTGTGATGAAATACAATATTCTCTAGCAGACTCAAATTTTTTTCTTTTGTCGGGGAACCAGGGAAAAAAAATTTTCAAATATTTTTTTTAATGTTCGAAAATGCCGATATTGGAAAACGTGCATAATTTTTTGCCAAAATTTGTTTTTGAGTCAGATTTAGCCCAAAACTAAAAGTGCTCCGAAAAAGAAATAACAATCGGAGTTGGTCGATTTTTGCTGTTCCTACTTATTTAGGGGTACATAAACCCGGAATCCTGGAGTCAATATAACTTACGACAATAGTAAGTCAGTATATTTTTTTCATGCTTATTATAGTTAGGCTGAACCGATTAATAATATGTTCTCAGCTTCATAAAATTATTTTATTCATTTTAGGAAAAGATTTATGTCGGGTTTTCATCTTTTGAAATCGTAAAATATTTGAAAAAAATCAAGCATTATGAAAATATACTTTAATAATGAAACTGTTGATGAAAAACAGAAAAAATAGCCACTTTTAACTTTCTTTCATGGATTTCCTACATATTTCCGCACCACTGTGTTTGAAACTCCTATGAATTTTTATATTATATTTTTTTATCGACTTTTAAAAAAAAATATGAAAGTTTTCTCCGAAATCCAGCACAAAACATTTTATTCGGGAGTTTTTGAACTCTCCATAAAAAAATTCAATGCAGAATCACATATTAAATGTTTTGGTATCTATATAAATTTAACTGACTGTGGCACTCATAGAGTGCACTTCCGGCATGAATCTTTCAAAATTTTTATGAATGTGAAAAATTCCAAATAAATTTGTTGGTGTACTGGCGTCATTTCTTTTTGATTATTCAGGAGCTTTTTTAATATCAACAACATAGGCAAATTTTTTTTTTAAAAGGGGTTTTTTCAATTTTT
>SCLH01001174.1:251844-301826 GCA_004367855.1 Oikopleura vanhoeffeni | reverse complement strand
GCTATCATGAACAAAGCGTATGACTCATACATTATGGAGACAGGAGAGCCGATATCGCCGAATTTGCCAATATCGCTAAAAAAACCTACGCAGCTTCACGATTTTTAGCTAAATTCCTGCCAGTGCCAATATCAACGAATACCAATATAGCACAAATTGCGTGGGCATTTGAGGTTTCAATAACAAGTTACTTCGAGCGCGTCATGATTCATGACTCATGAAAGACGCGTCATATTTCAAGACTATGATTTTCAAATCTACTTTTTTCAATTTGGATTTGATAGAGTTGAGTGAAGTGCGTTAACTCGTAGACTGGATTTCCGGCAAGTAGTGACCATGCACCATTAAATCGCATTTTACGACGCTTAAACATTAACGACAAGATCATTTATAAAGTTATCGATTAACTTGAAGACAAAATGACGTTTGTGCGTTTTTTTTTGGAAAATTTTTACTGTATTACAGTATTTATTTTTTGCAAAAATTTTTTGAATCACCAAATAAAACCTTTCATTGTAATCNCCACTGCCGCGCAAAGTGGGGTGTGAGGGTACTTTTCTCCGCATTATTATTCTCCAGGGAGTACTTTTTCCGTTCTTTTTTAATTCAGTACCTCCCCCATTTTCATTTTTTTAATTCAGTACTTTCTATGTTTAGAAGTAATTTTGTTATTGTATTGTTTACCCCCTTTTTTAACCAAGTCTAGAAAAATTTGCAAACATATAATTGTGAGTCAAAGAAAATTTAAGATTATAAATATCATTTTCGTAAAAATTTTTGCAAAAAATAAAAACTATTTTTGATTAGAAAAAAAGTCCTTTAAAGTAAAGTCTCTCAGTTATATACATATGTACCATAGTATGTATACATACATACATGTATGTAGACTCTACAACACTTTAAGAAATTTTAGGATTCAGAATTTAGTCTTAATCGAAAAAGTTATTTTAATTTCTTATTCTATTAACCACTGAGGTGAACGTTTCATTCTTAGATCACTTATGAACTTAATAACGGTGGTCTAATAGAACTTGGTCTATGTATGAGTGATTATTTAATTGCCGAAAGATAAGAAAATTCTTGCGTTCTGGAATTTTAAGTGTGAGAAAAAAAATTATGTAAAAAACTCTTTCTCTAAAAATAATTCACAATAAAAAAATCGAAAAAACGGGCTTAATTGTCTGCCGAACAAGCATTTTTCAAATTATTGAAATCTGGGAATTTAGTCATTTCCTAAGCATTTCCAGATTTGCCAAACTAAGCATTTAAAAATACACTTTCCAATTTCGTCTGATTCATGATTTTTATGTTATCAATCGATGATTAATTTTTGTTTAATTTTCGAGGCACTTGAGGAATTCAAATTCGCATTTACGCATAATTTTAAACCCTGAGGCCCAGATAGGTTAAATTTTTCATGAATATTTTGCTCGAATTGCCTTCGTTTATGTTGGAGTCATACCAAACGTTATGCAAGCGAGAAAACTATTGAGAATTTCAAACTAAGCTTGCTCTGAAGGAAATTGAAGACTCAAAATAAGAATAAAAAAAAAAGCTGAGTTTTTGATCGAAATTGCCATTAATTTCACAGGGCTGGAATTTCAAGCCAGAAAGTGCTGACTTTATCTAATATGGAAGGGTATCACACTGTGATTATCACAGACAAAAATGTTTCTTTTCAGAGTTGATAGTTCAAGTAGATTTCAAAGTTCGAAACCCACACAAATTAAAAACTTTAACCAGGGGTTTTCTTCCTCCTTTAAAACAAAGTCAATTTGACGTAATAATTAATTAATTGACGTCATGACATTTATTGAGTAAGGTTTTAAGAAGGTAGTGTGCGCGAAAAATTGCTGGGCGTTAAATTCCAACAAAAACATATAAATGACTTTACAATTTCAGGCTTCCAAAAAAAATCCCTTTTGGCGATTTTCCATCCCTATCTCCAAATTTTCCCTATCTTTTGCCATCAAAAAGGAGATATAAGCCATTTTTTTGAAATCCTGTTTACAGTTTCTCCTGAACATTTTACTTTTTTGCCGGGAAATCTATCTCCTAGGTTATATTTTCGAATCTACCCAAATTTTTTGCAAAGCTAGCACAAAAACAAATATAAACTTTGTGGGAAATGTTTGGGTCAATTTTAAAATTAATTTAAAGTTTTGATATGAAGGCCATACGGAGAGGACGCTTTTCACTGAGCCACTTTTAGTCTTTTCACTTTAATTTAAGGGAAGTCCCTCCAAAATTAAGTGTCTGAAAATTTCACTCAAGCTAAATTTGAGTGGTAAAATACAAATTGCTAGTGTTCCGCGGTCTGATTGTTCACCAGGTGGCGCTGTAGCGCGTTTCAAAGCCAAATTTTGTGATGACTAAAAATCTTGGATGAATTTATTAAAAAAAAACAGAATGTTGGCTTTTGAAGCGCTACAGCGCCACCTGGTGGAAATCGGACAGGCGGGAACATTTACGCAATTTACTTCGTTATTTTTTTGGGTATAATAAGTCCTGAGTGAAGTATTTTCAGAAACTTTCTGAATTGGGTGAGGGGGTCTCTCCTTAACATTTAAATGGACTAAATAGGGCGAGGCTTAAGTAATTAGGGGAGGTGGGCGGCCCGATAATTAACGTTTTTTTTTAATTTTCAAGTTGCAGTGTCTGAGAAACTTAGTATAAAAAAGTATCCCATTATCAGATTATTCAACCTAAGGTTCCAGAAAATGATATTTAGTAAGCTTTCAAAAGGCTACTCCTCCCTCCATTTCACATGATATTTGCTTTCAATTTAGCATCCGGGCTTAATACATGAATACGGGAGGCACTCTAGATCCAGTTTTATTTTATTTGTTGCCGCCAACTGGTCAAAAAGCCAATTTGAAGCATTTTGGACCCGCTCACTGAAAGCCTACCCTTCTCATGTTATTGCATTGCGAATATTTAAATTCATGCTTCAAATGAATGACAAAGCCTAGTTCTTAGGGGTTTTATCGCCATGGTTATTTTTAAATTTTGTCTTGGGGCTCTCTAAAAATGAAAAAAAAAAAATTTTGCTTGTGAATTTCATATTTAACCAGAAATTTTACAAAATATTTTGGAGGGAAAAACAATGAAAATGAATTGAACCTGTTTTAGCAAAATATTGAGAGCTCAATGTGTTTTTTCGCAAAATCAAAAATTATAATGACTTTCTAGATCCGCAATTAGTACCTTTAAATTTTAAATCCTCTTAAATTTCAACCTCCGGAAAAACTGAAGTTTCTTTTGAAAAGTCTCAAAACCAAAAAAAATCGTATAGTCGAAAACTTGTAGAAAATTCTCTACCAAAAAAGTATATTCAAAAAGTATTTATCTCGAGGCTAGATATCGGACGCCACTCCCTTAAGAAACAAACTGATTCGTGAGTTTTAAAACCTGTTGTCTTGAAAACTGTGTTGTTAAACTGAAGACATTATGCATTGGGCAATGTGTTCCATAGTAGTAAACGCGTCCAAAAGTTTCAAATAAAAACTTCGATTCAACACTCAGTCCCTAAACTGACCGTAACTTTTTTCAAGTTATTTCTCACAAAATGAGAAATTTGAAAATTCGACGAATAACCTGTCAATTATTACTTTGGGTACATTCCATTAATATTGACATCCTTTCATTGTGCTTAACACGTTTGAAAAAATGATGTAAATTTTCGATTTTAGTGGAAAGCGCCACATTTTTGTCAAATTTCTTCAATAATTTATTGATTGTAGAATTTAAATACTCAAGGGCTCGTTTTGATCGCGTGCTGTAAAACAGGTTTTTTTTCTAAGGCAAACATTTGACCCTACTTGACTTCGAAACGGAAAAAAACTTGACGCGTGAGAGAACCCACACAAACTTATACTCCTGCATCTGTATTGTACTCGACTTCAAATCGGGTGGACCGCAGTCAAAGATGGCTCAGCCGCCCGTGAGGCTCTGTATGAGCCGGATTATAATATTTGCCGTTATCTATCTTTTTTATTAAAGACCTTTCCACATTAAGTCTTCGAATGTGAAAAGTCAGAAAATTATCTCTCTTAGGTTGGAAAAAATTTGCTTAACCTTGTTAGAGCACAGAGCCGCAATTGTTAGTCAAGATACAAATCATTAAAAAAAGGCAAAGAAACGGATCGTAAATTTTTTTGTATTTGAAACACATTATTAAAGAATTTGGATTTGAGTTCCCAAAATTTTTTTTTTTAAATTTTTGAATGTTTGGTTCCAGTATTACGGGGTGTTGATTTATTAGGATTTTTTTCGCCTATTGTTTCACTTCCTGAGGAAAATTTATTTCGGAACTAGACATAAATACAATGTGAGATTAGCCAGTTTTTAGGAAAGTGTTTGTGATGTATAACAGTTGAAATAAAAAATTTATTGTATTAGGAGCAGTAATTTTTTTCGGAGTGAAATTTCTAAATGTTTCAATTTTCAAGTATCCCCTGAAAAAATTGAATTATTTATAAAATGTGAATTTAAGCAATCAAACATTGGTTCCAACAGTTGATTCATTACCATTATTTGACTTGAAAATATCAAGTTGGTTATATTCTGCTTTACAGGGGAAAAATAAACATTTTTTTATCCAAAAATTCATTGGTTTTCATTTAAAAAATTTTGACAATATTTTATATTACTTTCGATTTATTAAGTATAAATCAAAGCGGAAAAAAACTTTGTTCGTAGGCCAGATTTACTTGTGCATCGTTCCGACAGAAAGTGTAAACTTGCTGAAAACAACGAACCCCTGTATCACGAAAAAATTGTTACCTTGTTTTGTTCTCACTATATTTTCTAGGAACTATATTAATTAAAATTCTGGAATATAAAAAGTGTCGGATGCAAAAATATCACCTTTCAACTTCCTCATGCAGAAAATTAAAATTCAAACTGCATTAATCTTTTTGTAGATAAGATTCAAAGTAGAGCCACAATTGTGGCTCTTGGCTGCCTAGGGCCGCGATCTTTTTTTTTATATGTGCTCACAGTGTTGAAAGGCTGTAAAATTAACTTATACTATGTGATTGCATGAAAAATTATACTAGTAAGGTAGTATGGTTAATGCGTTTGGCCATCAGCGCGAAAGAGCACTGAAGACTCAGCAAGGATTAATTTTGTTTAGACCCATTTCAATAATTACGTTCCCGAAGCAGATAAATTCTATTTTTAAAATAAATACTTCACCATACTTTATTCAAACTCAAATTAACAAGTTTAATTTCAACAAAATAAATTTTTGAGAACAATGATAAAATTATCGTTTTAAACGTCAATTTCACATGCAAGTTTGTGGAATAAGTTCCATATTCGGGTATTGTTACGCGTTTAGAAGCATATTCTATTACTTATTTTACGGTCACGTGATCGTTTTAGACCTATATGCGTCAGGAAATAAAAGTCGTATTTTTGCGCGTTGTCACAGATGTTTTGAAATATTTGAGATTTTTTTGGCGAAAAAAATACGTGTAATTAAGTACTTATGTTCCAAAAAAACACAGGATTAACTTTAGTCAATTTAAGTCCTTAATCTCCACCTGCACGAGCGTTGTTTCAGAAACACAAGAGACCAAAAATATTTTGTGGAAGTGTAATGGCGATATCGAACAGACCCCCCGATAGTTCCCCTTATTTTTAATTCCAAGATTTTGGTGAGTTCTAGAAATTTCTCATCGACCGGAAAATGGCATATATTTGGATGCCTTTTTTTGTTAAATGCATGTTAAAACAGTTACAGGAACAAGATAAAACTGTTGATAAACATTTATTTGTTATCGGGGGGGTAATCGCACCAAAAGACCATTTCCGAGCAAAAAAATTTTTTTGGGGCCATTTGCGTTGGGTCACTGAAATGTTGAGTTTTTAAACCCTTTATTTTCAGCACTATTTCGCTTTGGAGCATAATAAACTAAATTTATTAGTTTTCTTGGGGCAAGGATTGTACTCACATAAAATTTGGCTATTTTTTGAAAATAAATGTTCGAAAATTTTGAAAAAATGCCGGTTAGCGGAACATTTCTAAGATTGAAAATATTTTATTTGTCATTTGAATTTAAAACTAGGATTTTTGACTGCTGCGCACCCTATCTATGTCAGAAAGGTCATGGGTGTGTTCTGAACACTCTGTGGTGTAGGGTGGAGGGGGTAGGACATCTCGTGCAGGTGGGGGGTTAGGGCGAACAATTGGGGCGTTCACTTGATCGACGATTGATCTCATTATGACTATATCCCCTATTCCACTTTTGTTTAATATCCCCGGCCCTGATTATGAAACGTAGATGTGGTTTAAGTTAGTAGGGCCGGCGATATTAACAAAAGTGGTAATAAAGGGGATTATGTATAGTATAAGGGATAGATGTGGTATTATATAACCAATTTTTTAAAAATTTTGGCACCATGAATTGACCACCCATGTTCATGTGTTAGGTGGAATTTAAATGTTCTTAAAAAAATATACATTTGTTGGGAAAATCCCACTATTTCGACAAACCGAAAATGGTACCATCACAAAATACATTAAGCCATTGTTAGTGCCGGGAGTTCGGATTTTTAAATATATCGGGATAAAATTTGGTTTTGTTTGTCTAAATCAAATCTTATTTTCACTCACCTCGCCTGAAAAAAACAAGTTCAATATACCAAAAAATTTACTTTTGGCGGAAGTTAATTCAATATAAAATCAAGAATCCGTGCTTAGGAGTTCAGTCTTTAGAGATATATCTCCCAGTGCTGACCCTGGACATAAGTTTATGTCACATCACCTCGAAACACCCCTAATATAGTATGCTTCAATTTTTGATACACTAAAGAGTTTGCCAGTTCGCCTCCTATGTGCAAATTATAAATCAAAAGAATCCGTGCTGAGTGTAGTTCAGTTTTAGAGATATATCTCCCGGTGCTGGACCCTGGGACATTAAGTTATGTCACATCACTCGAACACCCTAATATAGTATGCTTAATCTTCTGATACACTTAAAGAGTTTGCCAGTTCCGCCTCCTATGTGCAAATTATCAAAATCATAGAAATCCGTGCTGAGGAGTTCAGTTATTAGAGATATAATCTCCCGGTGCTGAACCCTGGACATAAGTTATTTTCACATCACCTCGAACACCCTAACTATAGTATTGCTCAATTTGTGATACATAAAGAGTTTGTCACCAGTTTCGCCTTCCTATGTGGCAAAATATAAAATCAAAGAATTCGTGTGCTGAGGAGTTCAGTTTTGAGATATATCTCCCGTGTGCTGACCCTGGACATAAGTTATGTCACATCACGTTTTCGAACACCCCCTAATATAGTTTGCTCAATTTTGATACACTAAGAGTTTGCCAGTTTGCCTCCTATGCTGCAAATATAAAATCAAAGAATCGTGCTGAGGCAGTTTAGTTCTTAGAGATATATCTCCCGGTGCTGACCCTGGACATAAGTTATGTCAACATCACCTCGGAACACCATAATATAGTATGCTTAATCTTTGATACACTAAAGGTTTTGCCAGTTCGCTCCTATGTGCAAATATAAATCAAAGAATCGTGCTGAGGAGTTTAGTTTTTTAGAGATATATCTCCCGGTGCTGACCTGGACATAGTTATGTCACATCACCTCGAACACCCTAATATAGTATGCTTAATCTTGATACACTAAAAGAGTTTGCCAGTTCGCCTCCTATGTGCAAATATAAATCAAAGAATCCGTTGCTGAGGAGTTTCAGTTTTATAAGATATATCTCCCGGTGCTGACCCTGAACATAAGTTTATGTCACATCACCTCGAACACCCTAATAGGGTATGCTTAATCTTGATACACTAATCTATACAAACAGTATCTATACACAGTCTATCAGTCTATAGTCTGTATAGAGTTTTTGCCGGTTCGCCTCCTATATGCAAATTAAAACTATTGTTGCAAACAATCATATCCTATTACGAGGGAAGGTAGATCAAAAATTGCCTTAGGTAAAATACAAACCAATTGTGTGTTCAATTCAGGGATTTGATGGTTGGTTGGCCCGTCTGCACTCTCGTTTGTATTTTGGTTTGTATTTTACCTTTGTATTTTTACCTTGGTAATTTGGTTTGTATTACTAGGCATTGTGATCTTACCTTCCTCGTAATAGGATATAACTCCGGTGGAAAAGTTTGTTAAGATTCAGAGTTCTTCGTAGAATGAAGACTTCACGCCTATTTTTTTAATATCGTTTTGCATCTGGTGTCAAGAATAGTAGCAGGTTAAATTATTTTTTTGGTTGAAAATAAACAGGAGCGCTTTTTAGGGTGAATAGGAAACATTAATATATATAGAGAGAATAACAAATAAAATAAGAGGGGAGAGTTATAGCTTTCGAAAAAAATTGATGCATATTGAAAAATTTTTATTGCCGATTTAAAAAGGTAAAATTTCTTTTTTCAAATTTGTTGATCAAATAACTTAAAATTAGCAGGGAATTTTGTTTTGAAAAAAAGTCCGCATGGACCATTTTTTTGTCAGGTCATTTTGACTTCAGCAACTCGGATAAGTCGTTTCTCAAGGCCGAAAATGTAAACGTTGTTGACAAGCTATTAACACTTTGAAAGCCTTCGTTTGGTGAAGGGGTTTTCAAAAAAATTAAAATTTAGCGTCAACTGGATATATACAATTCTATTCACTGGTTTCTCCAAAAAATATTCTTTATTTTATAGATACAATATAAGGCATTTTTTAAGGAAAAGATGCCTTAACGAGTTCACTTTGGGATTCAAGTAATGAAAAATCACAGATAGCAAAGGTTGCTTGGTACCGGAGGATTTGGCAAGGGTTACAGTGATTTTTGAGTTCAATGTTCGATGATAAAACCTTCATACCATGGTTCATCCAAGGTTACAGAGGTGAAGGACCTTACTCTAGTATTTTGAGGAACCAAGTAGTTAGGGTAGCCAGGAGTTTTTAGGTTTCCAGAAGTTGGCTTTGTGTAAAGCGATGTTTTTTAAACAATTTTTCTGTGAAGTGGTAGCAAAAAATCCTGCATTGAATAAAAAAATTGGTTGAATTTTGAAAATATGGCTCTATTAAGAAGCCAACAGTTGGTTTGAAGTGAGCCTGGGTTACAGACTCACTATTGCTGCTCTACCAGTTTAGGTATTTGGCTAAAATTTTGCGCACATTTTTTCAATTTTTGTTTATTTTTGAAAAAAACCTGGCTTCAACCATGAATAGTATTGAAGGATTAATTATTCAAACGCGAAACAATTGTTGTAATGGAAAGATATAAAAACATGTGCTTCGGTTTTGCTGATGATAGAAAATAACATGTACCCCCGAGAATTTCAAAATAGGAAAAGCAACTGTTGTAATTTAGGTAACATACTTACATAGTAAAGTATTTAATTTTTTCGTACGAACAAAAAGTGAAACATTTGGGAGAATTATCCCAAAAATAAAGACGATTTTTCCGAGCACTTGATATTCGTGTTCCCCCTAAACAACAACACTGTGTATTCAGATCATCGTATTATTAACTTTCCAAACTTGCGGTTTGATTATAAATGACAGGGTTGCAAATTTTAAGCAGAATGTTTAAAAATTGAAAATTTTCCCTCAGTTCAATTCTCATTTTTCATTTTTTCGATGAAAGGGTTAGTGGACTCTAAAACAAAGTTCTGGCTTTTTCTCAACAAACAGTTTTCACCGTACTTACTGCCACGAGTGTACCTATTATCAATTAAACCATTGCAAGACAGTTTATATTGCTGTTGTAAATATTGTTTGCACATGAAGGCATGGCAATAAAAATTCCAGCGGACATTTTCGCATGTTTTCTTCATGATACATATAAGTCGTTAATTTTCAAAATAAATAAACTTTTTAATAATTGTTTTAAATATTTGTTTTTTCAAATGTCAGAAAAAAAAACTTAAATTTCGAAAAATGCGGAAGACATCAAATTTTTCCGATCGAAACAAAATCTGAATTTTCAATGCGGGAAAAAATTCCTGAAGTTTTCTTTTACTAGACACATTCAAAACAATAAATATGTTTCCACGGTGGCAATTTGTACTAGGGGTATTTTAAAATATCGTGCGAGATGTTTTTTAAAAAGAAATTTTGGGTAAAATTATGACCAATGGGTAGGGTCATACCGGGGAGCCACTATCTGCCAAACTGCGAGCTCAGCAATATTTCTAGACTTTTAGGGTCAACCCTCTCAAAAAACTGAATCGACCATGTAAAATTTATTTGAGCCAATTAGTAGGTCATAATGGAAGCATGAAAACATTTTTTTTGCTTTGTAAAGCACTTTACGGTTTATAATATATTCACTTTATTATTTTTATTGAAAGAATTCACGTAAGAAAATTTACAAAAAATTTTGAGAAAATTGTTTTGTTGCATTTTAAAAAAAGTTTTTGTTCATTTTGATGAAAATGTCGTAGGCGGAAAAGCGCAAAACTTAAAAAACTGTAGGTTGGAAAAGTTTGCTTAATTTTTTTCGTTAATCGATGCAAAATGTTTCCAAGCTTTCAGTTGACTTATAAGATCATCTTGGACGGAGTAATAGAGAAAAGAAGCACTCAAATAGAAATTACCATAATGAAATGCCATTTTGCCGATGAAAATTTTCAAAAAAAATTTCTTTCAGTCCTCAAATTTTCTCTTTTAAATTCTGCCCGGGTTTTTTCATCATTGGCGTTTGATAAAATTTTAGTCCACAAACGATTTTACTCCCGGGTATGAGTCCATACAGTATGACTCATACCGTATGACCCTACCAATGGTTGGGCCATTGGGCAATGGCTTTCTCAGATATGCTATACCACTTATTTGCCTCTGTTTTGGATTCACGGTGACACCCTAATTTGTACTTACAAATAATATTATTTGATTTACATTTTTCTTCAGAACTCTTTTCAACCCGAACAATGAATTATTTTTGTTATTTCTCACAAATTTAGCTACAGAAGGTTTTCTGGAAAGGGTTCTGTACAAAAAGATATGGATCTTAATAAATATATTAAGGGATATCTTTCCAGAAAATGGATGAAATTATCCGCTACAAAGTTTGACGTCAAATTTATGTCCACATATGCCACAGATTGCTGGGATTAAAAGTCATTCTGGCAAAGTGACCGGTAAGTTTGATGAGCCGATTTGAATAAAGATCAATTTAAAATTGAATTTTTTTTGACGTTTTAGTTTGATATCAATTACAGTCATTTCCTTCGGTCATTTTTTCGCCACTTTTCAGGCAAAATTTTCATTTTATTCGGCTTTTTAAAAAAGAATTCTTCCTATTAAGTTTTGAGATAGCTCAAACTGGCCACAAATATTCAGGAAATTTTCTTATAAAAATGGTTCCAAATCAGACACAATTGTTTGTCCAATTATTTAAAACAAAAGCCGATAATTAAACCAAATATAATAGAATATACTCGGAAAAAATAGCAAAAATACGTCACGACACATATAGAATTTATATTTTATATTTACAACTAAAAAAGTTGTGCTCAGTTGAGCTGTTACTAGACAATATAATACAGAATAAGTCGCTTGCAAAGGCCCGAATAATATAAAATTGGCTAAAAATTATATTTCTTAAAAATTTCATTGGAAGGAAATTTGAAATATTTTTTTCATTCACCGTGAAAAGAGCCATGAAATTTTAACTGTTTTTATTTATAACAAATAGTTTTCTGGGAAAATGGTAATAAAAATTAATCTTATGATATGTCAGGCAACCAACCTGATCACAGGGAACATGTGAAAAGGGATCTGAATGGTTTCTAAAATGGATAAGTTCGTTGATCTTCCACGAACGAAGAGATAAATGAAGAATTTAAAAATCAAAATATTGCCATGTTCAAAACCCACTGGATTACAAGCTCGCGAAGTGGGAGGAAAATGGTGTAATGATGACGAAGCAAATGTGTGTTTTTTCTTTACTTACTGGATTCAAATGTGTTAGGCTGAGAATGGATTGAGCGTTGTAAAGATTATTAAATAAAAGTTGTTGTCCATTTCAACCAGGGTACAAATCAATTGAAATTATTGGTTAAAAAAGTTATTCTTATAGTTTGGTTTATAATAATCCCTTATTACCACTGTGATGATGCTGGTCCATAGGGAAAAATTTTTAACTTTTTCAAATATTTAAAAATTTTTAAAAACTTTAAGGGAGGTAACCGACGGAGGTCTATAACTTGAGATTTACACTGCTACGGAAGCTCATTGTTACCGCATTTCGAAATTTTGTTGTGACTTCATTCAAAAAAAAATCAATTTCGGACAAAATTTATTTTCAGAAAATTCAATTCTCTTAAGTATGGTTATGCTGTCATTTTTGAACTGCCTGCATTAAAAAACTATAAATTTTCTTGCATTGGGTAGCCAGAGTTCAAACTGTATAAAAAATTATTTTTTTTTGTTAATTTTTGAAGAAAAAAGTAAAAAATTGATCAAAAAAAGGGGAATCTGGCGTTTTCAGACGCCAATTGATATTTTAAACGTCTCGCACATTAAAAAAATTTATAACGAAAGCCATATTAACCTGCGCACACAATTTGTTTATAAATGCTTTTTTGGGTTTAGAAGAAAATCTTTATATCAGTGCTCCAGATGAAAATTTTTTAAAATAAAGTTGGAAAAAATACACCGAAAACAGTCAATTTATAATGTGTTTTTGTCGATTTTGAGGCAAATAGACCAAAATTACATTTCCAATTTATTAAAAACACGTTCATTCACCCACTTTTTACATTATGAAAATTTATGTGTTTCAATATTTAGCCACAAACTGACTGCTGGTTACATGTAAAAAAGGATCTAAATGGTCGGGTTGAGTATCGGTCTTCCCACTGGTAACGAAGATAATGAAGAATTCAAAATGCAAAATCTGCCATGTTCAAAACCTACTTGAATTACAGTTCGAGAAGTTAAAAGGAAATGGACTAATGTTGACAAAGGCAAAATGGTTGTATTTTCTTACTTCACTGGATCAAATGCGTTTAAGCTCATAATTTCGGGGGGTTGTCAATTATGAAATTCAGAGTTTGTTGTTCAAAGAGAAAGGTTACCATAATTATCTTTAAAAATCATCTTAACTCCCCAGGTCTTTTTCGGTCACACGTGACCATGCCCCTTTAATCGCAATTTAGGACCCTAATCATTCGTTATGAAACATTTACAAATTTAATTTGATCGACAATTTAATAATTGACGTTTTTTGCCTTTTTTCTAGAAATTTTTACTGTTACAGTATTATTTTTTTGCAAAAAAAATATAAATCATCAAAAAAAAAACGTGGAGCAGAATTAGAAACAATTCTGAGACTTGGTTTTCCATTTACACCATAGCCTGAAAATGATCACCGTGACGTGTATTCAAGGAATAAGGTTGGCCAAAAAATAGTTACTATTTTTTTTCAAAAATTACTTAAATCAATTTTTGAAATTAGGTGAATGGTTTCTGTAAGAAGTTTTAGGACTTTTCTCCGTCACCACCAAAGACCAAAAACGATCACGTGACCTATTAAATTCAAGAAATAAGGTTTTGGGTCAAACGTACATAAAAAGTAGTCAGATTTTAGCCGAAAACTAGGGTCAAATTATGTTACTGAAAGGTCGCCAGAGAGCAACAATCTTCTGTTTGAAATTCTCAAAAATTTGACTATTTGTTGCTCTCGTAGTAACCGTTCCAGTTACATAATTCACCCATAGTTGCTAATATTTTTCATCAAGAAAATCGGCCTCTCGATTCTTTTTGAGAGTTACTTAACCAAGCTTCTACAATGATCTTGAAATTGGACTTTGAACCTTGTCATAAAAAAATTAATTCTTTTTTATTTTTAGGAGCTGATTTTGTTAAAAATTATTAATAAAAAACATCATTTTTTCCAGTTTTAGCACTCACAATTGGTGACAGTTAAATACTGCAAATTGAATGTAAATTTAGGCCTCAATGCGGTATGATTATGCCCTTAATTGGTGTAAATGCGTGCCTAAAAAGAGAGATTTGTTTATATTTTTCTTATCGCCCAATTTGATGCCTTAAGTACTTCTTTCACACTTTTGTTTTGATACGATTGTAGGAAATTTATCAGAATTACCATAATAAATTTAAACTATAAGGGTCAAAAAAACGTTAAAGTCGATCCAGCGCTGCAGACCGTTCGTGAGGACCATGGCACTGCACTGCAGGTAAGAGTTTAAAAATTTATTATTTTTAATCATTATTTTTAATCATCTGATTGAGTGATCACTATGCTATTAATTAAGTTCATCACCAAATGCAACAAAAAAGATTCTAGGACAGTTTAATTTGAGAAATAAAATCTTGTGACATATTGTCATTGCGCACTTAAATAATTTTTGGTTAAATTGGCACTTTCCGCGAAAACAGGCACTTGACTAAATAAACACTCGGAAGATATTTTTGATAAATAACGTTAAAATTGCGTGGGTTTTATGGCTCATTTTTGAACAAAAAAAGATCACAACTAAAGAAAATTATTGGATCTCCAAAATCTCTTACTAGAGTGTGCCCAATAAAATCGGCGGGTACTCATTTTGACTTCAAAATTCTTGTTTCAAATTGTCTGGGCACTTTCGCGAGAAGAAGGCCGGCCGGCTGGTCAAGCATTTCTCGTCTACGCCAATCAAAACTTGGATTGTACAAGTCACAGTCACTTAAAGTCACTTTCGATTTTAAATCACAAATTTGATAATCATGTTAAAACAGAAAAAAAGTATTTTTAACATAAATTTAGTTCAAATGTCTTTAACTTTCTGAAGAGCTCTTGTTGAGTGACGGGCAGACAGCTGATGATGATAGAAAGGGAGCGCACCGGTTAACTAACGAGAGAACTACGAGTTGATACAAATTCTTTGACCTCACGGGGTTGTTGACTCTGAAAAAAAACGATCTGGGCACCAAAAACGGACTGTGTGAAACCGTATTGAAACCAATAACCGGTATTATCACCCGGCAAATTCATTCTTTTATTTTTTTTATTTTTCATAATTCTTGGCGTTTGAATTCTGCTTAAGATTTTTCTTTCCGTTTTTTCGTTAATTTCGACCGTTTAAAACTTAGAAATTGGACCGGTGCGCTCCCTAATGATAGACGATTTTTGAATAAGATTTCAAAAGTCAAAAAATCGGTTTCATGTGTTTAAGGCTATCTTGAGAATTTTTCTGGTCATTTAAAGATTTAGATTTTTTTTTTGTTTATGAAAAAGTTTCGAAAAAAAAATCGATTTTCCGCTCAATTTTCGAGATGTTTACAGGGTTGTCATGAAGCCAGTTCGTACGCCTCCCGTATGAGAGTTAAACCGGTAATTGTTTTGGCAGGGTGAAAAATTAAGCGTTTGTTTTAGGAAATCGTTTTTTTCGAACTTTGACCGGTCATTTGAGGTCGGACCACGTGGCTCGCCAGCCCTAGCCAAAAAAAAACGGTTTCCTAAAAACGCTAAATTTTCACTTGCTAAAAAAAATTATGGTTTAACTCTTCATAAGGGAGCGCTAGGAAACTGGCTTCTGACCCCTGGTAAAAATCTCGAAATTTGAGCGAAAACTCGAAATTTTTTTTTGAAAATTTTTCATAAACAAAAAAATCCTTGGTTCTTAAAATGAACCAGAAAAAAATTTCTCTACAAGATAGCCTTAACACATTTGAAACCGATTTTTGACTTTGAAATTCCTTATTGTCAAATCGTCATAATGAACCGAGAGATTAAGTGAGTTTTGTAAAAATTTGCTACTATTTAGGGTTAAGGGAGGTTGGATTTGGCTTGTTTTATTTAATTGCAAATAGATATGTTTTTAGGATGACTGCGAGTTTTGAATGGAGTTTGTAGACGGCCTTGACATAAATGCAAATAAATAAAAATATGATATGCACAAATCAGGCTGATTAGAGATTTCGAGGTAACGTTTAGAACTGCAAAACTTTTTCTGCAATACATTTAAAAAATATTTGCAATTGTAGTGACTTATTTAAATTTCCTCAATTTCAAATTGTTCTTACATTGAGCTTAAAATTTTGAAAAATTTCGAAAGAAAATTTCAGGAACAACTTTAAAGCTTACCGTCAGACAATATCCCCAACCTTATTACTTGATTTGACAGTTTACATCACAGTGGGCGGTCGGGCGTTTTTTTACCCGCATTGAAAAACAGTGTTTTTCAGCCCATTTCTAGAACGGTTATCCAAAAAACCTGAATTTTTGGAATACAAGAGACCATCGACGGTTTGAGCTGCGAGAAAAAAAATTCAAACCAATTTTAGGGTCAGCTGTTTGCTAGAAATGAATAAATACTGTGTTTTTAACAAATTTTGTTTACAAAATGTTTTTTATTGTTTTGACTTTTATATAAATTTTCAATCAACTGTACCAGAAAAGTTAGACAAAGTCATGTCCTTAAATTATTGGATTGTACAAGTCACAGTCACGTACAAGTCACTTTCGAGTTTAAATCAAATTTAAAAACTAGATTTTGGAAGGCATCCTGAGGAATGAACATCATTCAAAAGTAATTTGAGATATAAATCTCAAACAATTTTGGCAAAGCGGCAATATTGGCATAAGAAGTATTAAAGTTACTCGTGAAATTGCGTAGTTTTTTTCGGCGATTTAGCCAAATTCGGGATATTGAGCCTGTATATGTCGTACAGTAGATATGATTAACGCTACGCAGTATATTGAACAGTTTATGATTTACCGTTTTTTTTGCAAAAACACTCAAATCACGTCGAAAAAGATCTAGAGGATTTTTCAAATACAGCCAACAGAATCACGTGACCATTAAAATAAAGTTGGCATATTGTTTGCATTATTGTACATGATTGAATTGCATTGACATTTCGGAGTGTAAAAAGAGGAAATTTAATTTAAAAAAATTCGCCATCCGCGTAACCACATTGTGCTGTGGTTAAATTTCAACTGGAGATTCAAATTGGAAGTTATTGATATCAAATCTAAAAGTTATTCGCGTATTTTCATACAAGGAAATTTTTGTTTAAGGGTTGAATCCATATCATACGTCATTTCCGATGTTCTTTCAAATTTTCAAATTTTCAAAAAAATTTCAATGGTTTGTCATGCCAAGAAATTTATGATATAAACCACGTCTCAATACTTGAAGATGTGAAATATACTGTATAAAATAAATACTAGATTCTATCTTAGACGTTCTGATGTAGTAGTGAGGTGTTGATGAGTCAAGGACCAGTTTAATTTAAAGGCAAGCGGTCAAATTAATTCAGATACTGTCATCCAATGACATAACCCCCAGCAAATAAACTTAACCACGATTAAAATCCTAACGATGACAAGTAATTAGTGATGAGCAAAGGCTTTTTATAGCCCATTAAAAACACCAAAGTGACTTATTTCAGCAGGCGCCAAATTTGTAGCTATCATGAACAAAGCCGTATGATCATACTTTATGGAAGACAGGAGGAGCCGATATCGCCGAATCTTGCCAATATCGCTAAAAAAACCTACGCAGGCTTCACGATTTTTAGCTAAATTCCTGCCAGTGCCAATATTCAACGCAAGTACCAATATAGCACAAATTGCGTGGGCATTTGAGGTTTTCAATAACAGTTACTTCGAGCGCGTCGATGATTCATGACTCATGAAAGACCGCGTCTATTCAAGACTATTGATTTTCAAATCTACTTTTTCAATTTGGGATTTTGATAGGTTGAGTGAAGTGGTTAACTCGTTAGACTCGATTCCGGGCAGTAGTCGACCATGCCACCATTAAATCAGCATTTAAGCGCGCTTTAAACATTAACGACAAGCATCATTTATAAAGTGTATCGATTAACTTGAAGACAAAATGACGTTTGTCGTTTTTTTTTTGGAAAAATTTTGTACTGGTATTACAGTATTTATTTTTTGAAAATTTTGTTGAATCACCAAATAAAACCTTTCATTGTAATCCGACAAAAAAAACTAAAGGACTTTTTTCCAATTTGACACCAAAGCCCAAAAATCTGGATCACGTGACCGTATAATTTCAAGAAATAAGGTCGGTCAAAATCGTTATGTTTTTTTTCAAGAAAATGCTTAAATCACGTTTTGAAATACGTAAGATGTTCTTTGGAGTTTTTAAGACTTTTTTCAAATTACATTAAAGTACAAAAACGATCACGGTGAACCTTCAAATTGAAGAAATAACGGTTTTGGCCTCAAGTACACAATAGTACTCAAATTTACGCCCGAAAAAATTGTTGGAATGATAACATCCTAATTTTAGAGTTTTGAACATAATGGATATTTTCCAAAAAGTCACGTGATCTTATTTTTCAAAATGATTTTTATTCAGGACTTTCATTGTTATGAGAAAAAGTCTTAAAACGTTCGAAGTTGAACCCTGAATTTTTGCTAATTTTGCAGTTACTTTTTTCTAATTACTCTATACTAGTATAATTTTTTTTCAAAAGTACTCAATCATGCGGAAACCCCTGAAGAAAACTCCGTAAAAACAAACGAACATTTCTAAGGACTTTTAATTTCACTTACAGAGTATGGCCTCCGGTTTAAATAGAGCGCATTTTTAGGAAGTCAAAACTTAGAAAAAAATTGATACATTGAGACGCCCCTTGACGCATTGAAAGATAATATTTCACAAACAAAATATAATTGCACAACAAATTAAGAGACATTTTACTAGCAGAATTTTGTCAAAACCATATAATGTTAGACAGACGATAGAAATCATTTGGAAGTTTTATATAGGAGTTTCAAATATAAATTGAGGGTTTAATTTTTCATTCATTATGTGCACTTTTATAGTCGAGGTTGATTAGGTTAAATTTTGCAACTTTTTTGTTTTTCTTATCCTCATTAAATGCCTCTTAATTCGTTTAAATTTTGTTTTTTGTTGTTTTTATTGTATAGCAAATGGCTGAAATATTATGTTAAGCTATTATGTTAAGCTATTGAAAAATGCTTTGTGGATAATTGAAACTTGTTGCTTATTTTTTGTTTATTTGTTGGCTCTATTTATAATGGAATGGTCACTAGTTGCCGGAAATCGAGTCTGGGTCTAAAGTCGACGAGTTAATTCATTTATGTTTATTTGGTATACAAAAAAAAATTAAATGATTCCTTCAAATTTTATACTAAAATTACTGTGCTTACACTGTGTATACATAATACAGTATACTGCACGGTGCATTCATTTGGCAACCAACTTCTGTGAACTCGGAGCAAACAAAACTAAGCTGAAAATTGTTTGCCATGTGAAATATAAGTTCAGTGACAGCAATAATTTATTTTTCAAACTTTCATCAACTAAACTGGAGAAATAATAAATTTTACGCATCTTATTTTCAGTCGAAATGTTTTGTGCGGTTTTTTCTTAAATACAATTAATCATGAAAGTAATCTCTGATCTAAAAGTAATATTTCAAATAATTTTAACCCTTTTGAGCAGATTAGAGTAAAAAAAGTACAGCCAANCCACTGCCGCGCAAAGTGGGGTGTGAGGGTACTTTTCTCCGCATTATTATTCTCCAGGGAGTACTTTTTCCGTTCTTTTTTAATTCAGTACCTCCCCCATTTTCATTTTTTTAATTCAGTACTTTCTATGTTTAGAAGTAATTTTGTTATTGTATTGTTTACCCCCTTTTTTAACCAAGTCTAGAAAAATTTGCAAACATATAATTGTGAGTCAAAGAAAATTTAAGATTATAAATATCATTTTCGTAAAAATTTTTGCAAAAAATAAAAACTATTTTTGATTAGAAAAAAAGTCCTTTAAAGTAAAGTCTCTCAGTTATATACATATGTACCATAGTATGTATACATACATACATGTATGTAGACTCTACAACACTTTAAGAAATTTTAGGATTCAGAATTTAGTCTTAATCGAAAAAGTTATTTTAATTTCTTATTCTATTAACCACTGAGGTGAACGTTTCATTCTTAGATCACTTATGAACTTAATAACGGTGGTCTAATAGAACTTGGTCTATGTATGAGTGATTATTTAATTGCCGAAAGATAAGAAAATTCTTGCGTTCTGGAATTTTAAGTGTGAGAAAAAAAATTATGTAAAAAACTCTTTCTCTAAAAATAATTCACAATAAAAAAATCGAAAAAACGGGCTTAATTGTCTGCCGAACAAGCATTTTTCAAATTATTGAAATCTGGGAATTTAGTCATTTCCTAAGCATTTCCAGATTTGCCAAACTAAGCATTTAAAAATACACTTTCCAATTTCGTCTGATTCATGATTTTTATGTTATCAATCGATGATTAATTTTTGTTTAATTTTCGAGGCACTTGAGGAATTCAAATTCGCATTTACGCATAATTTTAAACCCTGAGGCCCAGATAGGTTAAATTTTTCATGAATATTTTGCTCGAATTGCCTTCGTTTATGTTGGAGTCATACCAAACGTTATGCAAGCGAGAAAACTATTGAGAATTTCAAACTAAGCTTGCTCTGAAGGAAATTGAAGACTCAAAATAAGAATAAAAAAAAAAGCTGAGTTTTTGATCGAAATTGCCATTAATTTCACAGGGCTGGAATTTCAAGCCAGAAAGTGCTGACTTTATCTAATATGGAAGGGTATCACACTGTGATTATCACAGACAAAAATGTTTCTTTTCAGAGTTGATAGTTCAAGTAGATTTCAAAGTTCGAAACCCACACAAATTAAAAACTTTAACCAGGGGTTTTCTTCCTCCTTTAAAACAAAGTCAATTTGACGTAATAATTAATTAATTGACGTCATGACATTTATTGAGTAAGGTTTTAAGAAGGTAGTGTGCGCGAAAAATTGCTGGGCGTTAAATTCCAACAAAAACATATAAATGACTTTACAATTTCAGGCTTCCAAAAAAAATCCCTTTTGGCGATTTTCCATCCCTATCTCCAAATTTTCCCTATCTTTTGCCATCAAAAAGGAGATATAAGCCATTTTTTTGAAATCCTGTTTACAGTTTCTCCTGAACATTTTACTTTTTTGCCGGGAAATCTATCTCCTAGGTTATATTTTCGAATCTACCCAAATTTTTTGCAAAGCTAGCACAAAAACAAATATAAACTTTGTGGGAAATGTTTGGGTCAATTTTAAAATTAATTTAAAGTTTTGATATGAAGGCCATACGGAGAGGACGCTTTTCACTGAGCCACTTTTAGTCTTTTCACTTTAATTTAAGGGAAGTCCCTCCAAAATTAAGTGTCTGAAAATTTCACTCAAGCTAAATTTGAGTGGTAAAATACAAATTGCTAGTGTTCCGCGGTCTGATTGTTCACCAGGTGGCGCTGTAGCGCGTTTCAAAGCCAAATTTTGTGATGACTAAAAATCTTGGATGAATTTATTAAAAAAAAACAGAATGTTGGCTTTTGAAGCGCTACAGCGCCACCTGGTGGAAATCGGACAGGCGGGAACATTTACGCAATTTACTTCGTTATTTTTTTGGGTATAATAAGTCCTGAGTGAAGTATTTTCAGAAACTTTCTGAATTGGGTGAGGGGGTCTCTCCTTAACATTTAAATGGACTAAATAGGGCGAGGCTTAAGTAATTAGGGGAGGTGGGCGGCCCGATAATTAACGTTTTTTTTTAATTTTCAAGTTGCAGTGTCTGAGAAACTTAGTATAAAAAAGTATCCCATTATCAGATTATTCAACCTAAGGTTCCAGAAAATGATATTTAGTAAGCTTTCAAAAGGCTACTCCTCCCTCCATTTCACATGATATTTGCTTTCAATTTAGCATCCGGGCTTAATACATGAATACGGGAGGCACTCTAGATCCAGTTTTATTTTATTTGTTGCCGCCAACTGGTCAAAAAGCCAATTTGAAGCATTTTGGACCCGCTCACTGAAAGCCTACCCTTCTCATGTTATTGCATTGCGAATATTTAAATTCATGCTTCAAATGAATGACAAAGCCTAGTTCTTAGGGGTTTTATCGCCATGGTTATTTTTAAATTTTGTCTTGGGGCTCTCTAAAAATGAAAAAAAAAAAATTTTGCTTGTGAATTTCATATTTAACCAGAAATTTTACAAAATATTTTGGAGGGAAAAACAATGAAAATGAATTGAACCTGTTTTAGCAAAATATTGAGAGCTCAATGTGTTTTTTCGCAAAATCAAAAATTATAATGACTTTCTAGATCCGCAATTAGTACCTTTAAATTTTAAATCCTCTTAAATTTCAACCTCCGGAAAAACTGAAGTTTCTTTTGAAAAGTCTCAAAACCAAAAAAAATCGTATAGTCGAAAACTTGTAGAAAATTCTCTACCAAAAAAGTATATTCAAAAAGTATTTATCTCGAGGCTAGATATCGGACGCCACTCCCTTAAGAAACAAACTGATTCGTGAGTTTTAAAACCTGTTGTCTTGAAAACTGTGTTGTTAAACTGAAGACATTATGCATTGGGCAATGTGTTCCATAGTAGTAAACGCGTCCAAAAGTTTCAAATAAAAACTTCGATTCAACACTCAGTCCCTAAACTGACCGTAACTTTTTTCAAGTTATTTCTCACAAAATGAGAAATTTGAAAATTCGACGAATAACCTGTCAATTATTACTTTGGGTACATTCCATTAATATTGACATCCTTTCATTGTGCTTAACACGTTTGAAAAAATGATGTAAATTTTCGATTTTAGTGGAAAGCGCCACATTTTTGTCAAATTTCTTCAATAATTTATTGATTGTAGAATTTAAATACTCAAGGGCTCGTTTTGATCGCGTGCTGTAAAACAGGTTTTTTTTCTAAGGCAAACATTTGACCCTACTTGACTTCGAAACGGAAAAAAACTTGACGCGTGAGAGAACCCACACAAACTTATACTCCTGCATCTGTATTGTACTCGACTTCAAATCGGGTGGACCGCAGTCAAAGATGGCTCAGCCGCCCGTGAGGCTCTGTATGAGCCGGATTATAATATTTGCCGTTATCTATCTTTTTTATTAAAGACCTTTCCACATTAAGTCTTCGAATGTGAAAAGTCAGAAAATTATCTCTCTTAGGTTGGAAAAAATTTGCTTAACCTTGTTAGAGCACAGAGCCGCAATTGTTAGTCAAGATACAAATCATTAAAAAAAGGCAAAGAAACGGATCGTAAATTTTTTTGTATTTGAAACACATTATTAAAGAATTTGGATTTGAGTTCCCAAAATTTTTTTTTTTAAATTTTTGAATGTTTGGTTCCAGTATTACGGGGTGTTGATTTATTAGGATTTTTTTCGCCTATTGTTTCACTTCCTGAGGAAAATTTATTTCGGAACTAGACATAAATACAATGTGAGATTAGCCAGTTTTTAGGAAAGTGTTTGTGATGTATAACAGTTGAAATAAAAAATTTATTGTATTAGGAGCAGTAATTTTTTTCGGAGTGAAATTTCTAAATGTTTCAATTTTCAAGTATCCCCTGAAAAAATTGAATTATTTATAAAATGTGAATTTAAGCAATCAAACATTGGTTCCAACAGTTGATTCATTACCATTATTTGACTTGAAAATATCAAGTTGGTTATATTCTGCTTTACAGGGGAAAAATAAACATTTTTTTATCCAAAAATTCATTGGTTTTCATTTAAAAAATTTTGACAATATTTTATATTACTTTCGATTTATTAAGTATAAATCAAAGCGGAAAAAAACTTTGTTCGTAGGCCAGATTTACTTGTGCATCGTTCCGACAGAAAGTGTAAACTTGCTGAAAACAACGAACCCCTGTATCACGAAAAAATTGTTACCTTGTTTTGTTCTCACTATATTTTCTAGGAACTATATTAATTAAAATTCTGGAATATAAAAAGTGTCGGATGCAAAAATATCACCTTTCAACTTCCTCATGCAGAAAATTAAAATTCAAACTGCATTAATCTTTTTGTAGATAAGATTCAAAGTAGAGCCACAATTGTGGCTCTTGGCTGCCTAGGGCCGCGATCTTTTTTTTTATATGTGCTCACAGTGTTGAAAGGCTGTAAAATTAACTTATACTATGTGATTGCATGAAAAATTATACTAGTAAGGTAGTATGGTTAATGCGTTTGGCCATCAGCGCGAAAGAGCACTGAAGACTCAGCAAGGATTAATTTTGTTTAGACCCATTTCAATAATTACGTTCCCGAAGCAGATAAATTCTATTTTTAAAATAAATACTTCACCATACTTTATTCAAACTCAAATTAACAAGTTTAATTTCAACAAAATAAATTTTTGAGAACAATGATAAAATTATCGTTTTAAACGTCAATTTCACATGCAAGTTTGTGGAATAAGTTCCATATTCGGGTATTGTTACGCGTTTAGAAGCATATTCTATTACTTATTTTACGGTCACGTGATCGTTTTAGACCTATATGCGTCAGGAAATAAAAGTCGTATTTTTGCGCGTTGTCACAGATGTTTTGAAATATTTGAGATTTTTTTGGCGAAAAAAATACGTGTAATTAAGTACTTATGTTCCAAAAAAACACAGGATTAACTTTAGTCAATTTAAGTCCTTAATCTCCACCTGCACGAGCGTTGTTTCAGAAACACAAGAGACCAAAAATATTTTGTGGAAGTGTAATGGCGATATCGAACAGACCCCCCGATAGTTCCCCTTATTTTTAATTCCAAGATTTTGGTGAGTTCTAGAAATTTCTCATCGACCGGAAAATGGCATATATTTGGATGCCTTTTTTTGTTAAATGCATGTTAAAACAGTTACAGGAACAAGATAAAACTGTTGATAAACATTTATTTGTTATCGGGGGGGTAATCGCACCAAAAGACCATTTCCGAGCAAAAAAATTTTTTTGGGGCCATTTGCGTTGGGTCACTGAAATGTTGAGTTTTTAAACCCTTTATTTTCAGCACTATTTCGCTTTGGAGCATAATAAACTAAATTTATTAGTTTTCTTGGGGCAAGGATTGTACTCACATAAAATTTGGCTATTTTTTGAAAATAAATGTTCGAAAATTTTGAAAAAATGCCGGTTAGCGGAACATTTCTAAGATTGAAAATATTTTATTTGTCATTTGAATTTAAAACTAGGATTTTTGACTGCTGCGCACCCTATCTATGTCAGAAAGGTCATGGGTGTGTTCTGAACACTCTGTGGTGTAGGGTGGAGGGGGTAGGACATCTCGTGCAGGTGGGGGGTTAGGGCGAACAATTGGGGCGTTCACTTGATCGACGATTGATCTCATTATGACTATATCCCCTATTCCACTTTTGTTTAATATCCCCGGCCCTGATTATGAAACGTAGATGTGGTTTAAGTTAGTAGGGCCGGCGATATTAACAAAAGTGGTAATAAAGGGGATTATGTATAGTATAAGGGATAGATGTGGTATTATATAACCAATTTTTTAAAAATTTTGGCACCATGAATTGACCACCCATGTTCATGTGTTAGGTGGAATTTAAATGTTCTTAAAAAAATATACATTTGTTGGGAAAATCCCACTATTTCGACAAACCGAAAATGGTACCATCACAAAATACATTAAGCCATTGTTAGTGCCGGGAGTTCGGATTTTTAAATATATCGGGATAAAATTTGGTTTTGTTTGTCTAAATCAAATCTTATTTTCACTCACCTCGCCTGAAAAAAACAAGTTCAATATACCAAAAAATTTACTTTTGGCGGAAGTTAATTCAATATAAAATCAAGAATCCGTGCTTAGGAGTTCAGTCTTTAGAGATATATCTCCCAGTGCTGACCCTGGACATAAGTTTATGTCACATCACCTCGAAACACCCCTAATATAGTATGCTTCAATTTTTGATACACTAAAGAGTTTGCCAGTTCGCCTCCTATGTGCAAATTATAAATCAAAAGAATCCGTGCTGAGTGTAGTTCAGTTTTAGAGATATATCTCCCGGTGCTGGACCCTGGGACATTAAGTTATGTCACATCACTCGAACACCCTAATATAGTATGCTTAATCTTCTGATACACTTAAAGAGTTTGCCAGTTCCGCCTCCTATGTGCAAATTATCAAAATCATAGAAATCCGTGCTGAGGAGTTCAGTTATTAGAGATATAATCTCCCGGTGCTGAACCCTGGACATAAGTTATTTTCACATCACCTCGAACACCCTAACTATAGTATTGCTCAATTTGTGATACATAAAGAGTTTGTCACCAGTTTCGCCTTCCTATGTGGCAAAATATAAAATCAAAGAATTCGTGTGCTGAGGAGTTCAGTTTTGAGATATATCTCCCGTGTGCTGACCCTGGACATAAGTTATGTCACATCACGTTTTCGAACACCCCCTAATATAGTTTGCTCAATTTTGATACACTAAGAGTTTGCCAGTTTGCCTCCTATGCTGCAAATATAAAATCAAAGAATCGTGCTGAGGCAGTTTAGTTCTTAGAGATATATCTCCCGGTGCTGACCCTGGACATAAGTTATGTCAACATCACCTCGGAACACCATAATATAGTATGCTTAATCTTTGATACACTAAAGGTTTTGCCAGTTCGCTCCTATGTGCAAATATAAATCAAAGAATCGTGCTGAGGAGTTTAGTTTTTTAGAGATATATCTCCCGGTGCTGACCTGGACATAGTTATGTCACATCACCTCGAACACCCTAATATAGTATGCTTAATCTTGATACACTAAAAGAGTTTGCCAGTTCGCCTCCTATGTGCAAATATAAATCAAAGAATCCGTTGCTGAGGAGTTTCAGTTTTATAAGATATATCTCCCGGTGCTGACCCTGAACATAAGTTTATGTCACATCACCTCGAACACCCTAATAGGGTATGCTTAATCTTGATACACTAATCTATACAAACAGTATCTATACACAGTCTATCAGTCTATAGTCTGTATAGAGTTTTTGCCGGTTCGCCTCCTATATGCAAATTAAAACTATTGTTGCAAACAATCATATCCTATTACGAGGGAAGGTAGATCAAAAATTGCCTTAGGTAAAATACAAACCAATTGTGTGTTCAATTCAGGGATTTGATGGTTGGTTGGCCCGTCTGCACTCTCGTTTGTATTTTGGTTTGTATTTTACCTTTGTATTTTTACCTTGGTAATTTGGTTTGTATTACTAGGCATTGTGATCTTACCTTCCTCGTAATAGGATATAACTCCGGTGGAAAAGTTTGTTAAGATTCAGAGTTCTTCGTAGAATGAAGACTTCACGCCTATTTTTTTAATATCGTTTTGCATCTGGTGTCAAGAATAGTAGCAGGTTAAATTATTTTTTTGGTTGAAAATAAACAGGAGCGCTTTTTAGGGTGAATAGGAAACATTAATATATATAGAGAGAATAACAAATAAAATAAGAGGGGAGAGTTATAGCTTTCGAAAAAAATTGATGCATATTGAAAAATTTTTATTGCCGATTTAAAAAGGTAAAATTTCTTTTTTCAAATTTGTTGATCAAATAACTTAAAATTAGCAGGGAATTTTGTTTTGAAAAAAAGTCCGCATGGACCATTTTTTTGTCAGGTCATTTTGACTTCAGCAACTCGGATAAGTCGTTTCTCAAGGCCGAAAATGTAAACGTTGTTGACAAGCTATTAACACTTTGAAAGCCTTCGTTTGGTGAAGGGGTTTTCAAAAAAATTAAAATTTAGCGTCAACTGGATATATACAATTCTATTCACTGGTTTCTCCAAAAAATATTCTTTATTTTATAGATACAATATAAGGCATTTTTTAAGGAAAAGATGCCTTAACGAGTTCACTTTGGGATTCAAGTAATGAAAAATCACAGATAGCAAAGGTTGCTTGGTACCGGAGGATTTGGCAAGGGTTACAGTGATTTTTGAGTTCAATGTTCGATGATAAAACCTTCATACCATGGTTCATCCAAGGTTACAGAGGTGAAGGACCTTACTCTAGTATTTTGAGGAACCAAGTAGTTAGGGTAGCCAGGAGTTTTTAGGTTTCCAGAAGTTGGCTTTGTGTAAAGCGATGTTTTTTAAACAATTTTTCTGTGAAGTGGTAGCAAAAAATCCTGCATTGAATAAAAAAATTGGTTGAATTTTGAAAATATGGCTCTATTAAGAAGCCAACAGTTGGTTTGAAGTGAGCCTGGGTTACAGACTCACTATTGCTGCTCTACCAGTTTAGGTATTTGGCTAAAATTTTGCGCACATTTTTTCAATTTTTGTTTATTTTTGAAAAAAACCTGGCTTCAACCATGAATAGTATTGAAGGATTAATTATTCAAACGCGAAACAATTGTTGTAATGGAAAGATATAAAAACATGTGCTTCGGTTTTGCTGATGATAGAAAATAACATGTACCCCCGAGAATTTCAAAATAGGAAAAGCAACTGTTGTAATTTAGGTAACATACTTACATAGTAAAGTATTTAATTTTTTCGTACGAACAAAAAGTGAAACATTTGGGAGAATTATCCCAAAAATAAAGACGATTTTTCCGAGCACTTGATATTCGTGTTCCCCCTAAACAACAACACTGTGTATTCAGATCATCGTATTATTAACTTTCCAAACTTGCGGTTTGATTATAAATGACAGGGTTGCAAATTTTAAGCAGAATGTTTAAAAATTGAAAATTTTCCCTCAGTTCAATTCTCATTTTTCATTTTTTCGATGAAAGGGTTAGTGGACTCTAAAACAAAGTTCTGGCTTTTTCTCAACAAACAGTTTTCACCGTACTTACTGCCACGAGTGTACCTATTATCAATTAAACCATTGCAAGACAGTTTATATTGCTGTTGTAAATATTGTTTGCACATGAAGGCATGGCAATAAAAATTCCAGCGGACATTTTCGCATGTTTTCTTCATGATACATATAAGTCGTTAATTTTCAAAATAAATAAACTTTTTAATAATTGTTTTAAATATTTGTTTTTTCAAATGTCAGAAAAAAAAACTTAAATTTCGAAAAATGCGGAAGACATCAAATTTTTCCGATCGAAACAAAATCTGAATTTTCAATGCGGGAAAAAATTCCTGAAGTTTTCTTTTACTAGACACATTCAAAACAATAAATATGTTTCCACGGTGGCAATTTGTACTAGGGGTATTTTAAAATATCGTGCGAGATGTTTTTTAAAAAGAAATTTTGGGTAAAATTATGACCAATGGGTAGGGTCATACCGGGGAGCCACTATCTGCCAAACTGCGAGCTCAGCAATATTTCTAGACTTTTAGGGTCAACCCTCTCAAAAAACTGAATCGACCATGTAAAATTTATTTGAGCCAATTAGTAGGTCATAATGGAAGCATGAAAACATTTTTTTTGCTTTGTAAAGCACTTTACGGTTTATAATATATTCACTTTATTATTTTTATTGAAAGAATTCACGTAAGAAAATTTACAAAAAATTTTGAGAAAATTGTTTTGTTGCATTTTAAAAAAAGTTTTTGTTCATTTTGATGAAAATGTCGTAGGCGGAAAAGCGCAAAACTTAAAAAACTGTAGGTTGGAAAAGTTTGCTTAATTTTTTTCGTTAATCGATGCAAAATGTTTCCAAGCTTTCAGTTGACTTATAAGATCATCTTGGACGGAGTAATAGAGAAAAGAAGCACTCAAATAGAAATTACCATAATGAAATGCCATTTTGCCGATGAAAATTTTCAAAAAAAATTTCTTTCAGTCCTCAAATTTTCTCTTTTAAATTCTGCCCGGGTTTTTTCATCATTGGCGTTTGATAAAATTTTAGTCCACAAACGATTTTACTCCCGGGTATGAGTCCATACAGTATGACTCATACCGTATGACCCTACCAATGGTTGGGCCATTGGGCAATGGCTTTCTCAGATATGCTATACCACTTATTTGCCTCTGTTTTGGATTCACGGTGACACCCTAATTTGTACTTACAAATAATATTATTTGATTTACATTTTTCTTCAGAACTCTTTTCAACCCGAACAATGAATTATTTTTGTTATTTCTCACAAATTTAGCTACAGAAGGTTTTCTGGAAAGGGTTCTGTACAAAAAGATATGGATCTTAATAAATATATTAAGGGATATCTTTCCAGAAAATGGATGAAATTATCCGCTACAAAGTTTGACGTCAAATTTATGTCCACATATGCCACAGATTGCTGGGATTAAAAGTCATTCTGGCAAAGTGACCGGTAAGTTTGATGAGCCGATTTGAATAAAGATCAATTTAAAATTGAATTTTTTTTGACGTTTTAGTTTGATATCAATTACAGTCATTTCCTTCGGTCATTTTTTCGCCACTTTTCAGGCAAAATTTTCATTTTATTCGGCTTTTTAAAAAAGAATTCTTCCTATTAAGTTTTGAGATAGCTCAAACTGGCCACAAATATTCAGGAAATTTTCTTATAAAAATGGTTCCAAATCAGACACAATTGTTTGTCCAATTATTTAAAACAAAAGCCGATAATTAAACCAAATATAATAGAATATACTCGGAAAAAATAGCAAAAATACGTCACGACACATATAGAATTTATATTTTATATTTACAACTAAAAAAGTTGTGCTCAGTTGAGCTGTTACTAGACAATATAATACAGAATAAGTCGCTTGCAAAGGCCCGAATAATATAAAATTGGCTAAAAATTATATTTCTTAAAAATTTCATTGGAAGGAAATTTGAAATATTTTTTTCATTCACCGTGAAAAGAGCCATGAAATTTTAACTGTTTTTATTTATAACAAATAGTTTTCTGGGAAAATGGTAATAAAAATTAATCTTATGATATGTCAGGCAACCAACCTGATCACAGGGAACATGTGAAAAGGGATCTGAATGGTTTCTAAAATGGATAAGTTCGTTGATCTTCCACGAACGAAGAGATAAATGAAGAATTTAAAAATCAAAATATTGCCATGTTCAAAACCCACTGGATTACAAGCTCGCGAAGTGGGAGGAAAATGGTGTAATGATGACGAAGCAAATGTGTGTTTTTTCTTTACTTACTGGATTCAAATGTGTTAGGCTGAGAATGGATTGAGCGTTGTAAAGATTATTAAATAAAAGTTGTTGTCCATTTCAACCAGGGTACAAATCAATTGAAATTATTGGTTAAAAAAGTTATTCTTATAGTTTGGTTTATAATAATCCCTTATTACCACTGTGATGATGCTGGTCCATAGGGAAAAATTTTTAACTTTTTCAAATATTTAAAAATTTTTAAAAACTTTAAGGGAGGTAACCGACGGAGGTCTATAACTTGAGATTTACACTGCTACGGAAGCTCATTGTTACCGCATTTCGAAATTTTGTTGTGACTTCATTCAAAAAAAAATCAATTTCGGACAAAATTTATTTTCAGAAAATTCAATTCTCTTAAGTATGGTTATGCTGTCATTTTTGAACTGCCTGCATTAAAAAACTATAAATTTTCTTGCATTGGGTAGCCAGAGTTCAAACTGTATAAAAAATTATTTTTTTTTGTTAATTTTTGAAGAAAAAAGTAAAAAATTGATCAAAAAAAGGGGAATCTGGCGTTTTCAGACGCCAATTGATATTTTAAACGTCTCGCACATTAAAAAAATTTATAACGAAAGCCATATTAACCTGCGCACACAATTTGTTTATAAATGCTTTTTTGGGTTTAGAAGAAAATCTTTATATCAGTGCTCCAGATGAAAATTTTTTAAAATAAAGTTGGAAAAAATACACCGAAAACAGTCAATTTATAATGTGTTTTTGTCGATTTTGAGGCAAATAGACCAAAATTACATTTCCAATTTATTAAAAACACGTTCATTCACCCACTTTTTACATTATGAAAATTTATGTGTTTCAATATTTAGCCACAAACTGACTGCTGGTTACATGTAAAAAAGGATCTAAATGGTCGGGTTGAGTATCGGTCTTCCCACTGGTAACGAAGATAATGAAGAATTCAAAATGCAAAATCTGCCATGTTCAAAACCTACTTGAATTACAGTTCGAGAAGTTAAAAGGAAATGGACTAATGTTGACAAAGGCAAAATGGTTGTATTTTCTTACTTCACTGGATCAAATGCGTTTAAGCTCATAATTTCGGGGGGTTGTCAATTATGAAATTCAGAGTTTGTTGTTCAAAGAGAAAGGTTACCATAATTATCTTTAAAAATCATCTTAACTCCCCAGGTCTTTTTCGGTCACACGTGACCATGCCCCTTTAATCGCAATTTAGGACCCTAATCATTCGTTATGAAACATTTACAAATTTAATTTGATCGACAATTTAATAATTGACGTTTTTTGCCTTTTTTCTAGAAATTTTTACTGTTACAGTATTATTTTTTTGCAAAAAAAATATAAATCATCAAAAAAAAAACGTGGAGCAGAATTAGAAACAATTCTGAGACTTGGTTTTCCATTTACACCATAGCCTGAAAATGATCACCGTGACGTGTATTCAAGGAATAAGGTTGGCCAAAAAATAGTTACTATTTTTTTTCAAAAATTACTTAAATCAATTTTTGAAATTAGGTGAATGGTTTCTGTAAGAAGTTTTAGGACTTTTCTCCGTCACCACCAAAGACCAAAAACGATCACGTGACCTATTAAATTCAAGAAATAAGGTTTTGGGTCAAACGTACATAAAAAGTAGTCAGATTTTAGCCGAAAACTAGGGTCAAATTATGTTACTGAAAGGTCGCCAGAGAGCAACAATCTTCTGTTTGAAATTCTCAAAAATTTGACTATTTGTTGCTCTCGTAGTAACCGTTCCAGTTACATAATTCACCCATAGTTGCTAATATTTTTCATCAAGAAAATCGGCCTCTCGATTCTTTTTGAGAGTTACTTAACCAAGCTTCTACAATGATCTTGAAATTGGACTTTGAACCTTGTCATAAAAAAATTAATTCTTTTTTATTTTTAGGAGCTGATTTTGTTAAAAATTATTAATAAAAAACATCATTTTTTCCAGTTTTAGCACTCACAATTGGTGACAGTTAAATACTGCAAATTGAATGTAAATTTAGGCCTCAATGCGGTATGATTATGCCCTTAATTGGTGTAAATGCGTGCCTAAAAAGAGAGATTTGTTTATATTTTTCTTATCGCCCAATTTGATGCCTTAAGTACTTCTTTCACACTTTTGTTTTGATACGATTGTAGGAAATTTATCAGAATTACCATAATAAATTTAAACTATAAGGGTCAAAAAAACGTTAAAGTCGATCCAGCGCTGCAGACCGTTCGTGAGGACCATGGCACTGCACTGCAGGTAAGAGTTTAAAAATTTATTATTTTTAATCATTATTTTTAATCATCTGATTGAGTGATCACTATGCTATTAATTAAGTTCATCACCAAATGCAACAAAAAAGATTCTAGGACAGTTTAATTTGAGAAATAAAATCTTGTGACATATTGTCATTGCGCACTTAAATAATTTTTGGTTAAATTGGCACTTTCCGCGAAAACAGGCACTTGACTAAATAAACACTCGGAAGATATTTTTGATAAATAACGTTAAAATTGCGTGGGTTTTATGGCTCATTTTTGAACAAAAAAAGATCACAACTAAAGAAAATTATTGGATCTCCAAAATCTCTTACTAGAGTGTGCCCAATAAAATCGGCGGGTACTCATTTTGACTTCAAAATTCTTGTTTCAAATTGTCTGGGCACTTTCGCGAGAAGAAGGCCGGCCGGCTGGTCAAGCATTTCTCGTCTACGCCAATCAAAACTTGGATTGTACAAGTCACAGTCACTTAAAGTCACTTTCGATTTTAAATCACAAATTTGATAATCATGTTAAAACAGAAAAAAAGTATTTTTAACATAAATTTAGTTCAAATGTCTTTAACTTTCTGAAGAGCTCTTGTTGAGTGACGGGCAGACAGCTGATGATGATAGAAAGGGAGCGCACCGGTTAACTAACGAGAGAACTACGAGTTGATACAAATTCTTTGACCTCACGGGGTTGTTGACTCTGAAAAAAAACGATCTGGGCACCAAAAACGGACTGTGTGAAACCGTATTGAAACCAATAACCGGTATTATCACCCGGCAAATTCATTCTTTTATTTTTTTTATTTTTCATAATTCTTGGCGTTTGAATTCTGCTTAAGATTTTTCTTTCCGTTTTTTCGTTAATTTCGACCGTTTAAAACTTAGAAATTGGACCGGTGCGCTCCCTAATGATAGACGATTTTTGAATAAGATTTCAAAAGTCAAAAAATCGGTTTCATGTGTTTAAGGCTATCTTGAGAATTTTTCTGGTCATTTAAAGATTTAGATTTTTTTTTTGTTTATGAAAAAGTTTCGAAAAAAAAATCGATTTTCCGCTCAATTTTCGAGATGTTTACAGGGTTGTCATGAAGCCAGTTCGTACGCCTCCCGTATGAGAGTTAAACCGGTAATTGTTTTGGCAGGGTGAAAAATTAAGCGTTTGTTTTAGGAAATCGTTTTTTTCGAACTTTGACCGGTCATTTGAGGTCGGACCACGTGGCTCGCCAGCCCTAGCCAAAAAAAAACGGTTTCCTAAAAACGCTAAATTTTCACTTGCTAAAAAAAATTATGGTTTAACTCTTCATAAGGGAGCGCTAGGAAACTGGCTTCTGACCCCTGGTAAAAATCTCGAAATTTGAGCGAAAACTCGAAATTTTTTTTTGAAAATTTTTCATAAACAAAAAAATCCTTGGTTCTTAAAATGAACCAGAAAAAAATTTCTCTACAAGATAGCCTTAACACATTTGAAACCGATTTTTGACTTTGAAATTCCTTATTGTCAAATCGTCATAATGAACCGAGAGATTAAGTGAGTTTTGTAAAAATTTGCTACTATTTAGGGTTAAGGGAGGTTGGATTTGGCTTGTTTTATTTAATTGCAAATAGATATGTTTTTAGGATGACTGCGAGTTTTGAATGGAGTTTGTAGACGGCCTTGACATAAATGCAAATAAATAAAAATATGATATGCACAAATCAGGCTGATTAGAGATTTCGAGGTAACGTTTAGAACTGCAAAACTTTTTCTGCAATACATTTAAAAAATATTTGCAATTGTAGTGACTTATTTAAATTTCCTCAATTTCAAATTGTTCTTACATTGAGCTTAAAATTTTGAAAATTTCGACAGAAATTGTCGAGGAACACACTTTAAGCTTACCGTCAGACAATATCCCCAACCTTATTACTTGATTTGACGAGTTTCATCACAGTGGGCGTCGGGCGTTTTTTTTACCCGCATTTGAAAAACGTGTTTTTCAGCATTTCTAGAGACGTTTCAAAAAAACCTGAATTTTGGAATACAAGAGACCATCGACGGTTGAGCGTTGCCGAGAAAAAAAATTCAAACAAATTTTAGGGTCAGCTGTTTGCTAGAAATGAATAAATACTGTGTTTTTAACCAAATTTTGTTTACAAAACTATTTTTTATTTTTTGACTTTTATATAATTTTCATCAACTGTTACCAGAAAAGTTAGACAAAGTATCATTCCTTAAATTATTGGATTGTACAAGCACCAGTCACTTACAAGTCACTTTCGATTTAATCACAATTTTAAAAACTAGATTTCTGGACAGGTCACTCCTGAGGAATGAACATCATTCAAAAGTAATTTGAGATATAAATCTCAAACAATTTTTGCGCAAAGCGGCAATATTGCGCATAAGAAGTATTCAAAGTTAAACTCGTGAAATTGCGTAGTTTTTTTTCGGCGATTTAGCCAAATCGGGGATTATTGAGCCTGATATGTCTACAGTGATAGATTTAAGCTACGCAGTATATTGAACAGTTTATGATTACCGTGTTTTTTTGCAAAAACACTCAAATCACGTTCGGAAAAGATCTAGGAGGATTTTTTCAAATACAGCCAAAGAATCACGTGACCATTAAAATTAAAGTTGGAATTGTTTGGCATTATTAGTACATGATTGAATGCTTGACATTTCGGAGTGTCAAAAAAGAGGAAATTTAATTTAAAAAAATATCGCCATCCGCGTACACATGTGCTGTGTTAAATTTCACTGAGATTCAAATTGGAGTTATTGACTATCAAATCTAAATTATCGCGTATTTTCCATACAAGGAAATTCTTGTGTTTAAGGGTTGAAAATCCATATAAGTACGTTCATTTCCGATTTCTTTCAAAATTTTCAAATTTTCAAAAAAATTTCAAATGGTCTGTTCATGCCAAGCAAATTTATGATATAACCACGTTCAATATTGAAGATGTGAAATATACTGTATAAATAAATCACTAGATTTCATCTTAGACGTTCTGATGTGTAGTGAGGTGTTGATGAGTCAAGACCAAGTTTAATTTTAAAGGCAAGGGTCAAATTTAATTCAGATGACTGTCATCCAATGACATAACCCCACAAATAAACTTAAACCACGATTAAATCTAACGCATGGACAAGTAATTAGTGATGAGCAGGCTTTTTATAGCCATTAAAACACCAAAGTGACTTATTTCAGCAGCGCCAAATTTGCTGTGCTATCATGAAACAAAGCGTATGACTATACTTTATGGAGACAGGGAGAGCCGATATCGCCGGGAATTTGCCAATATCGCTCAAAAAAACCTACGCCAGCTTCACGATTTTTAGCTAAATCCTGCCGTGCCCAATATCAACGAAGTACCTAATATAGCACAAATTGCGTGGGCATTTGAGGTTTTCAATAACAAGTTACTTCGAGCGCGTCATGATTCATGATCATGAAAAGACGCGTCATATTCAAGACTATGATTTTCAAATCTACTTTTTCAATTTGGATTTTGATAGGTTGAGTGAAGTGGTGTAACTCGTAGACTCGATTTCCGGCAAGTAGTCGACCACTGCACCATTAATATCACATTTAAGCGCTTAAACAATTAACGACAAGATCATTTATAAAGTTATCGATTAACTGAAGACAAAATGACGTTTGTCGTTTTTTTTTTTGGAAAAATTTTGTACTGGTATTACAGTATTTATTTTTGTGCAAAAATTTTTTGATCACCAAATAAAACCTTTCATTGTAATCCGAAAAAAAAACTTAAGGACTTTTTATCCATTGACACCAAAGCCCAAAAATTGGGAGTCACAGTGACCGTATATTTCAAGAAATAAGGTCGGTCAAAATCGTTACTGTTTTTTTTTCAAGAAAATGCTTAAATCACGTTTTGAAATAAGTAAGATGTTTCTTTGGAGTTTTTAAAGACTTTTTTCAAATTACATTAAGTACAAAAACGATCACGGTGACCTTCAAATTAAGAAATAACGGTTTTGGCCTCAAGTACACAATAGTACTCAATTTACGCCCGAAAAATTGTTGGAATGATAAACATCCTAATTCTTAGAGTTTTGAACATAATGATATTTTCCAAAAAGTGCACGTGATCTTATTTTTCAAGAATGATTTTATTCAGGGACTTTCATTGTTATGAGAAAAAGTCTTAAAACGTTCGAAAGTTGAACCCTGAATTTTTTGACTAATTTTGCAGTACTTTTTTCTACAAATTACTCTTATACTATATATTTTTTTTCAAAAGTACTCCAAATCATTGCGGAACCCCTGAAAGAAAGTCCGTAAACAAACGAACAATTTCTAAGGACTTTAATTTCACTTACAGTATGGCCTCCGGTTTAAATAGAGCATTTTTAGAAGTCAAAACTTAGAAAAAAATTGATACATTGGACGCCCTGACGCATTGAAGATAATATTTTCACAAACAAAATATAATCACAACAAATTAAGAGGAACATTTTACTAGCAGAATCTTGTCAAAACCATATATATGTTTAGATCAGACGATAGAAAATCATTTGAAGTCTTTATATAGGGAGTTTCAAATAGTAAATTGAGGTTTAGATTTTCATTCATTATGTGCACTTTTTAGTCGAGGTGATTAGTTAAATTTTGCAACTTGTTTTGTTTTCTTATCTCATTAAATTGCCTCTTAATTCGTTTAAATTTTGTTTTTTGTTGTTTTTATTGTATAGCAAATTGGCCTGAAATATTATGTTAAGCTATTATGTTAAGCTATTGAAAAATGCTTTGTGTGATAATTGAAACTTGTTGCTTATTTTGTTTATTGGCTCGATTTATAAGAAATGGTCACTAGTGTGCCGGAATCGAGTCTGGGGTCTAAATGTCGCACGAGTTAATTCCATTTATGTTTAGTGCTGATACAAAAAAAAACTTAAATGATCCTTTCAAATTTTATACTAAAATTACTGTGCCTTACACTGTGTTACATAATACCAGTATACTGCACGGTGGCATCATTTGCGCAAACCAAACTTCTCTGTGACTCGGACAAACAAAACTAAGCTGAAAATTGGTTTGCCATGTGGAATATAAGTTCTCAGTGACAGCAATAAGTTTTTTTTCAAACATTTTCATCAACATAAACTGGAGAAATAATAAATCTTTACGCACATCTTATTTCGTCGCGAAATGTTTTGTGCGGTTTTTTCTTAAATACAATTAATCATGAAAGTAATCTCTGATCTGAAAGTAATATTTCAAATAATTTTAACCTTTTTGAGCAGATTAGAGTAAAAAAAGTACAGCCAACGCATACTTGCTCTACTTTGGATGTTGTCCACAGAGAGTTGAAGGAAGTGGTAGCACAACTTGTGCTGCACAAGGTAGGTAAAATTCAATGATACTTTGGAACTGCAGCCAAAATTTTTCATAAAGTGTTTAGAAGAAACGATTCCTTTCCGATCCTTTTTTGAATGATTTTAGGTTTTTTGAGCCAATATATTGGCTCTGTGCTCATAAGGGTCAAATGTTATCTGATTTCATTCTGATAAGATTCTGTAAGAATCTACCCGCTTTTCAATACCCTTTTTAATAACCGATTTATCCGCTTTATTTGGCTAATGATTTTTTTAAACGCATTTTATTAAAAAAATCATGACGAACATTTATCAACAAAGTGCAAATCTCCAGTTGTTATGAATTACACATATTGAAGGTGTTTTTGAACGGATGCTTAAATTCATGAAACTCCGATTAGTCACAATTTTGTAAAAAATATTTTTAAAACGAACTTTTTATTTCTTTAAATAAATTTCCTCAGATTATTATGGTTTTTGAAATATCGAAATTTTTCTTGATTTTTAACTAATTTTTTTAATTCTAGACGACAAAACAAAGCAAACTTTAACTTTCAATTCAAAAGTAGGGTTCTATTTCCCTTAATCACGCTTTTATGAATATCCCGGCCCTACTACTCAAAAACACACTACGTTTGCTAATTAGGGCCGGTATATTCACAAAAGTGTGATGAAGGGATATTATTGGGATTTTTGGTTTCATGAATGTTAAATAATTGTGATGAGCTTTATTAATTGTAATAATCATATTTTTTAACAGAAAATCCAGTGATTGACTCAAGAAAACGCTCTCTGCTTTCAGTGTACGAAATTAAGCCCTCACGTTTTGGTCTGAATAGGATATCGCTAACGATTTATTTTAGCTTATGAACCTTAGAATTGATAAAAATTTCGTGTTTATTAAAAATTTAAGATCAGAAAATGGGATTTGTTCAACAACTCTTTAAGTTAATAATAGTTTATACTAATTTGGATTTTTCTAATTTCTTTGAAGTTTTCTATTCTCATTTGATTATTTATAAAATTAGCATTTTAATTGAGGTTATTTTAATTTGCTCATTTGTGGTGCCATATTTTGGAATTATGATATCCACAAAACGAGTATCACTTGAAAAATTAGTCTTCTAATATAATATTGATTAATTGAATAAGAATCAGATATTCGAACAAGATTTATTCGGATAGAAAAAACAATACAATCGAATTTAGTGTTGCTTGGATCGATCTAACTCATTTAGAACAAAAGAATATTATTTTCTAATTTTCGTCGACCTCAGAATTAAAAATTCCGATCTTGTTAATCAAATCCATCAGTTTCAAAAGTTATTCAATTTCAGTTTCTTTGACAACTCCTTTCACCCTGACGCAAATTTAATAATGTGCTTTGCATTTAAATTGGGCACTAATATGGGGACTATATATGGGAACAGAAATAGAAAAGTTTTGTTCAGAAATTAAAACGCGTAGGCGTTCGAAATGACGTCATATGTCGAACAATGTTTTAATTTTGTAAGGCGTTTAACAGAAGGTTCAAGTGACGTGATTAACCCATATAATTACGAAGCGTAAAATTAAGAAGTCGACCAAACGCAATCAAATAGAAGTTGAAAAAAGTTAATTTGGGAAATTCAATCTTAAAAATGACTTCATTCATGACGCCCACAATTTGTTTTTAATAATTTGTGAAAGAAATCTCAAGAAAATTTGGCGATTTCGGCAATATTTGGCCGGTCATAACCGCCCTCCTGTATATGATTTATCTTCTCAAAGCTGAATTAATTTTCCAACACGATTCGTTACCTAATTAGTGGCATTATCAAGTCCATATTTTTTGTTAAAGAGTGAAAAGCCCAAACTAAGATGTACTGGAACTAAAAGTTCATGAATAATTCATTTATGATGACCTAAGCCCTGGAGCTTTATTAACCCGACGAGATCTAGTTCCCTGTGGAAACCTCAGCTCTTTTTTAGTCACGATTCGGAGTTTTTATTTATGTACCATTGCTTGAACCCGATTTTTGGCCGCCTTTTTTGATATCGTATGCTTGAATTTTGAGTCAATATTGTCTTTATTAATATAAAATCATCAAAATCTCCGAAACGGACATGAAAATTTAATGCTGGGACAGTCTTGGCGAGATCAAAAAGATATAGGTAGGGTCGTACGGCATAAAAAGATTCAAAAAGAAATTAAATTTGCGCTATCTAGTTGTAAAAAAGAAAGTTTCAAAATTTTTATTTTCAGGCAAAATATTTTTAGTTTTTAACTTCTGTCATATAATTCTTGTGGTTTTCCTCCTCAAACCCAGAAACGAACACCCAGAAACGAGAACTTCGCCTCACACCCAAAAGATATCAATATACTTATTTTTCACTGATTGAGATCAAGTGAATACTACATAACATTTTTAAATTTCGAAGTCTGTGAACTCGATAACTGAGAGAGAAAGGAGAGGTTCACTGAACTTGTATTTTTTTAGAAAATCACACATTTTTTACAATAGCATATAAGTTACAAATTTACAAATAAAACTCTAGCTATTTATAGCTGGTCTCAAATTTAAAATATGATATCTCGATCGCTTACAAAACAAATATTTATATCGCCGCGCGTCAAAATATATGCAGCAAAATGTGAAAAATTTTGCTAATCAGCTGATAAGTCAAACCTTATGTACCACCTTATGTTTTACATCTGATCGATTTGTCTTTTTCGGCTTAATTTAGGTTGATTTGCCGTTTAATTCTTTCGGAAAATAATTTTTTGAAATTTTTTTTTTATTTTGAGTTTCATTAAAATCACTTGTGAAAAAATTATTCTTCGTATAGAAACTGCAGAAAAAATAAACTTATATCAAAAGAATTTTCAATTACTTTTCTGTAAACTGGTTTTCTCAGAATTTTGATATTATGTATCGTTTTCACACAATTAATTTTGGCAAAAATCCTAAAAAAAATTAGGAAATAATATCTTTCGAACGTATACAATTTTCAACAATATTTTTGGAAATGAAATTACAAATTTTATGACGTATTTGAATTGTAGGTCTGTAACGATGTTATTTCTGCGCCGTTCTTGCCCCCGAAATTTTCGTTGCCTTCAGATAGTCAAAGGGTGTGAGGGAGTTAACAACTTGTATCTTGTACTTGCAAATTAACCGGAGCGAACGCTGGCTCAAGTGAAGGAATAAGTGACTTTGAAGGAAGCATTCTTCAACCTTTTTTGTGAATTACATAATCCACCTACCTCACAATTTGTAAGTCACAAACCTTCACGAAATTATTTGTCGAACTTCATTACACAATAATTTTTAAAGATACGATGAAAAAGGAGCAAACTTGTCACAATATAAGATTTGTAAGAAACTTTCAAAAATAATTATGTTTTTAGTCTTGTAATTACTTGGATCTTATTTATTTTGATTGTCGATATAATTTTATTGAATTTTCACATTTTTTGCTCAAATTTTGTTTCTTTGAATTCATCGTGACAAGCAAATTTAGAATGCAAAATATACAGACTGAGTTTTCGTGTTTACCGCGTGTTTTTATTCCGATCCAATTCTTCATGGTGATTGATCAATATCCAAAATACCTATATCTGATTGGTCAATAGGATCGGAATAAAACAAACAGGGTTAACAAGAAAACTCAGGCTGCAGAATGCAAACTTTCAAAGATGACCCCGATTTTATTGAGCGCTCGTGTTTATGCTCAGATTTATAACTATTGTAACTAAAATACCATTCTGTAATTTACCTCCTATTCAATAAAAAATCAAACTGATTTTATTTATCTTTAATTTTTCAAATAAATAAGTTGATGCAACCACCGAATTCGATTTATTACATTCAGTCCATAATATGAAAATATTGGATTTGAAAATAACGATTTTCGAGCACAAATTGTCTGAAAATCAATTTAATTCGGTTAATGCATCTGTTTACCGCCAAAACTAATACAAAAATAAGACAATTTTGCACATCGACTAAATGAAGTTAGCTTGTTTGTATGTTTGACTGCAAAACTTCCGCTTTAAGCTTCTTAGATCCATGAAAAGTTTTGCAAGACTACCGTAAGTTTTCTCCACCAGTTTTAAAAATTGGAAGAATCGATAAAACCAGCAAAAAAAGTTCCATTTAATTTCCGATTTTTGAATAAAAACGAAAATTAATTCCATACAAGTTGTTTTATACAACATAAGAAAATTATTTGACTGTGATAAATCCTGTTTTATATCTAAATAATTCAAATCATTCACTTCAAAGAAATTGAAACTCTTCAACAAACTGAGATTCTTGAGGTTCGTTTATGAATTAAGTCTGTAAGCAAAATCACAATGTCTTAGGCAGAATTAATTATCGATTGACGCACATTTTGATCGAGAATATGTCAATAAGGACCATCAAGAATACATTGCTTTGTTCTTAAGTAAAGTTGTATAATATTTGTGATCACCTCCCAGCTTGAAATTTGGTCACTTGTTAATGACTAGAAGTTGACTATTATCCAACTTCTTTATATTTATAGTTTAACTTTTGTGAGCATATAAATAAAGTTCCGCTAAAGCACCAGAGCCCTATATAGGTTTCACTTTGATCATTGTTTTCAGAAAGCAAAGTGTTGATTGTTGCGTAATATCAGCCGATAAACCCCCTCCCCGGCGAATATGGTCGCGTGGAAGTAGACACTGCTTGAATTCGACCACGCGCTAAAGAGATCACTTTCATTTTCACGATACACTTTGGTTGGAAAAAGTATATCCCTTTACGAAGAAGGTAAATATTTTCTAGTTTGGTCTAGTACATAATGTACGTTAATTAATACTAATGTACTAGACCAAACTAGAAAATAGCTATCTTTCTCGTAAAGAGAGATAGTAAAATAATATGAAAAGGCGCGCCTTTTTTATAGTTTATATCAATAGTTGAAACATTTTCTTATCTATTTTCTTATCTAAATAGTTCTTTTCTCACAACTTTTTTGGGTTCGTCAACTTTGTACAAGGAGTCAAACCTCGAGGTGGGCGCTAAAAAGCTACCACTTTTTCGATGGGTATCTGAAACGAAAATAGTGGAAGGCGAGAAAAAAAAAAATTGTAATTATTTTTTGTTTGCCAAGAGCTCCGAAATTTATTTTTCAATCTAAAAAAATACAAAAAATCGGTTCAACTGCTGGAACTACCAACCAGCGGTAATGCTATCGATATGTCTGATTCGGAAGTACAGACATAGTTTATTTAAGTATTAACTAATCATAAAATTGCATAAAATATTAGCAACTATGAGTTAATTATGTAGTGAAAGGTCGCCAGAGAGCAACAATCCCCCTGTGAAATCTCAAAAATTTGACTATTTTTGGTCTTTAGTGACCGTTCAGAACATAATTGACTCATAGTTGATGGTTATGTTGAGGGTACTCACAAGCCTTTACGGTGAACTTGAAATTGGGCTCGAACTTTGTCCTTAAAAATAGTTTTAGTTTTTTATGAAGCTGACTTTGTAAAAATTTTAATTAAAACATCGATTTTTTTTGCAAATTTAATAACTAAATTGGTGACGGTTTGATATTTCAAATTTGAAAATGTCAAAGTAACCTTAAATTTGTGTTACTAATGCACTTGTTTGTGAAAATCGGCGTAAATGAGAGAGTTTTCAATTTTCTTATTCACATTTGATGACTATATGTTTATAATGAATCTTTGGTTATATGCTTGATTAAAATCTTCTTGCCACGCATTACCAGAAGACACTACGGGTTCAGAGATTGTCGGCCACTATGGGAGTTAAGGGTATCCCGGTCCCTAATTTGACATTTTATCGATGAAATATTAGCGAAACACGGATTCAAGGATATTATTCTGATTAGCCAGTTTGTAGAACTAGCCTTCATCTTGCGTGAAACATGTGTCAAATTTTTTTTGCATGAATACACTCCCATACACATTAGCGAAACTTTTTTTCTAGAATCCGCTGTGTTTAAAATCAGACCAAAGTTGCTAATATCGTTTCCAGCAAACCCTACCCAAGGAATCTTTTGGTGGCATTAAAACGATTTTCACCACCCCTTGGGCTTGTAACTTTCCGAAAATGACGTTTCTTGCATTTCCACAGAAAAAGCCTTCTATCAAAACGTTAAAAAAACACCCTTTTTTGGCACATTCAATCAGATTGCTGACCCCTGAGGCAAAAATCGAAAAAGCTCACTAAAATTCAGACAATTTTTCGGATTCTCACCAAATCTCAAAACTTTTCGATGTGAGCTCTAGGATCCTTGTCTTTTTGAAAAAAGCTGAGAGACTCGTGATAAACCGCGGTTAACCAGATGGTTGGTGGGAGTGGTACTAAACTGCCTATGGAATCGTTAGATCAAAGATAGATCTTCTTAATGTATGTTTCAAAAATGTCCATTCTTCATTTGTCTAACCGTACGAAGCCGCTGGAATCCCAAAAATCACTATCACCACCCCCTTAAAGTAAAAATGTTGAAATTCTTCTTTTGCTGAGAACGGGTTCATATAACATGAAAAATATTTTTTATATATTCTGAATCCTTATGTCATTTCTTTTCAAATGCAATGTGATATCACCCACATGCAGGTCATTTTTGAAATTTTGTTTTCCGGGGTCATATTACAAAATTCGGCCGCAAAAAATATTGCCCACATAATTTGAGTGCCAAATGGGTGAAAAATTATGCTCATATCATATATCACACATGTTATGATCGCGAAACCGACAATTTGAATTTCAACCGTTTTCCGGTATACCGTTTCCGTATTGACCAGTGGTTAAAGAGCCAGCTAATTTATTGCGCATAAGTTTAATCACGTCATTTTCAAATATTTCTTACTCAATCCAACTTTAGGAAAACAACTAGACTCGCGACTTCTAGATTTCTTAACATTTATCGAGTCATTGAGGGGGTGGCAGCAATCCGGTAGATTGGCAATTTTTTTCTGAGCGATATCCCTTTATCATTTTTTGGTTAGAATGCGTAGCCACAACGTTAAAATCACAACGATTAAAGGAGTAGTGGCTAGCATTCTAACCAAAAGTGATAAAGGGATATATGATAGAAAAAAATGCGAAATTTTATTTTTATCTGCAATAAATGTGCCTCATTAACTGTGCGCACCTTGAGGCCGATTCTCATGACTAGAAACAAAATGTGTGTTTCTTGGCGGTGTCGGGCTAGTAACACAATCTGCTCGAAACAAAAAATTATTTTCTCTATAATTAGTTCAAATCCTAATAACATATAATAATAGAATGGATACCGAAACGTCAAATAAATACATTTTTTAAAATGAACCTATAATAAATTTTTGCAAACGTTTATATTTTTAATTTCTTCACATAACTAAGTATCTGTGAAAATATAAATAGATACATTGCATTGTACAGCCATTTCCAACTAAACCCGACATTAGAATTTTTTTTAAGACAATATTAATTAATTTTATACATTTTCGACTGTTATGCGCTAAGAAATCTTGTTCCTTTTTTGCGCATAAAGAAATTTCCAACAGATGAAAGTTATTTAACCATGAGAAATGGTAAAAAATGGCCAAAAGTAGAGAAAAACAACTCTTTTTGAAATGAAAATTGATCTTTATTTGCGTTTTAATATTTAAAAATGTCCTGCCTATCAAAAGAAATGCCGCCTATAACACCCGCAATTTTATTGAGATTTTTTTGCAAGCATAAATTTTATTAAAATTGAGCGCCAAATGGCACTTACCGGTTGTACAGCCAAGTGTTAAAAATTTCATCCATAGTTAAGAAATTATAATCGCGCGACCATCCCATTAGTTGATTGACATACGGAGATTTAATAGACACTAGAAAATTAAATGAGTGATTCTGCCTAATTTTCCATTAAAAATTCAAAAAACGACTAATTAAATATTTAGGTCTCGATCGGCGGAAAATTTTCATAATATTTATAAAAAATTCGATAAAAAATGAAAAATTAAAATTTTATGATTTTTCAAACAGCGGTCAGTAAATATGTAGGTATCTATTAAAAAAGTTAAGGACCTTAACAGGGATCGGAAATTTCGACCCGACCTGGAAAAGTCGCCGACCTTCCGACCCGCAAAATTGTTTTGGAAAAACATAATGTTTGATGTAGTTTAGACTATAAATCAATCATTTTATTATTATAAATTTGTAAATATTTCTTAAATATAGGGTGAAATGGCGCGACAGTAAAGGGGTGAGTTGGCTCGATTTAAAAGAAATAGACTCGAAGTTTAAGGTGGAAGTGGGCTCGGAGTTAAGGGGAAGTGGGCTCGAGTTCTAAGTCCGATGTGTGCATTGAGTTAAGGGAATTTAGGGGTTTCTCAATTTGAATTTGATTTGCCACAATACTGGTTGTGTTAAATTTTACTTAGCGCGTTTTTGGTGTTTCGATGAATCAAAATGTGTTCTCAAAAAATCATTTTCAAAAAAAATGATAATTTAGTTGCGATAGTAGAGATAAGTGTTCTTGGCCAAAAAATAGGGGGTTTTTTTGCTCCCAAACTTGCTGACACGCCTTTAACTGGAAATTCCGACCCGGCGACCCGTAAAATCCGCTCTCTGATGATATCTATATATTTAGAAATATTTACAAATATTAATAATAGATGGATTGATCTTATAGTCTCTAATACTACATCAAAAAACCATTATGTTTTTCCAAAACAATTTTTGCGGTCGGAAGGTCGGCGACTTTGTCCCCAGGTCGGGTCGAAATTTCCGATCCCTGTTAAAGGGTCCTTATACTTTTTAATAGATACCTACATATTTTTACTAACCGCTGTTTGAAAATCATAATTTTTAATTTTTCATTTTTATCGAATTTTTAAATATAAATATTATGAAAAATTTTCCACGCCGATCGAGACCTAAATATGTAATTAGTCGTTTTTTGAATTTTTAATGGAAAATTAGCGGCAGAATCACTCATTTAATTTTCTAGGTCTAATAAATTCTCCGTATCGTCAATCAACTAAAATGGGATGGTTCGCGCGATTATAATTTCGGTTACTGTATGGAATGAAATTTTGTAACCTTGGCTGTACAACCGGTAAGTGCCATTGGCGCTTCAATTTTAAATAAAATTTATGCTTGCAAAAAAATCTCGAATAAAATTGCAGGGTGTATAGGCGGCCAATTGTCTTTGGATAGGCAGAGCATTTTAAAAATATTAAAACGCAAAAAAGATCAATTCATTTCAAAAGAAGTTGTTTTTTCTACTTTTGGCCATTTTTAGCCATTCTCAATGGTTTTAAAATAACTTGTATCGTGATTCTTGTTAAAAAGGAAAGAATTTCTTTATGCGCAATAAGACCAGCTAGGCCTCGAAAATGTATAAAATTAATTAAAATTGTTAAGAATCTAAATGTCGGGTTAGTTGGAAATGGGTACAATGCCAATGTATCGTATTATATTTTCACAGATACTTAGTTATGTTGAGAAATTAAAAATATAAACGTTTGCAAAAAATTTATTTATAGGTTCATTTTTAAAAACAATGTATTTATTTGACGTTTGGTTATTCCATAATCATAAAGTGAAGGAGTTTTGAAAATAATAGGAAAAATAATTTTTTGTGTTTCGAGGCAGATTGGTTTAATAAGCGAAGAAATTAAACACATTTTGTTTCCAGTCTGATGAATCGGGCCTCAGGTGCCGCACAGTTAATGAGCACATTTATTGCAGATAAAAAAAATTTTCGCATTTATTTCTACTCATATATCCCATTATCCCACTTTTTGGTTAGAATGCGTAGCCACTACTCCTTTAAACGTGTGAATTTAACGTTGCTGGCTCTACGCTTCTAAACCAAAAATGATAAAAGGGATATCGCTCAGAAAAAATTGCCAATCTACCGGATTGCTGCCACCGCCTCTCAATGACTCGATAAAATGTTTAAGAAATCTAGCAAGTCGCAGTCTAGTTGTTTTCCTAAAGTTGGATTGAAGTAAGAAATATTTTGGCAAATGACGTGATTTAAACTTTATGCGCAAGTAAATCCAGCTGGCTCTTTAAACCACTGGTCAATTACGGAAACGGTATACCGGGAAAAACGGTGATNCAACTCCCCTTTAATGTCGAGCCCATTTCACCCTTAATATCGAGCCCACTCTCCCTTAATATCGAGCCTACTCCCCTTTAAACTCGAGCCAACTCCCCTTTAATATCGAGCCCACTCCCCCTTAATATCAAGCCCACTTTCCTTTAAACTCGAGCCCACTCCCCCTATAATATCGAGCCAATTTTCTTTTTAACTCGAACCCACTCCCCTTGAAAAAAATTCTCCCGGCCTTCGACCCGACCTGGAAAATTTTGGACCTGACGAAAAAGTACTCGGGTCGGCCTGGAAAATTTTAGAAAAAAAATCGACCCGACCTGGTCAAATTTTGAAAAAATCCTATCCCTGGTTAAGGTGGCCATTTTTAAGGTTTGAATTCACAGATTTGAATAAAAAAATAGAAAACATTTTGAACGAAAAATGCGAGAAATTTTACAAAATGCTTCGATTATTTTCAAAATTTTACCGATTTCAAAAATGAAAACTCGAGCTCAAATCTTTGCTTAAATAGATAAAAAAATGATTTAAATGAGCCGAAACACATTAATTCTGGTTGAGCTATCGATAATAAGCACAAAAAAAAACCAACTAATTATTTATGCAAGATAAATTGACTCCAGTCTGTCGAGTCGATGCCACCCCCTTAAATGATACTTTTTATACTAAGTCGTATATCCCTTTATCACCTTTTGGTTAGAATGCGTAGCCACNACCCTGAAATTAACGTTTTATTTACTCAGAATCGCTTCTCGAATATGAAAATTCTCAATTTTTTTTTTATTTGCTTATCGTTCTCACAAAAATATGACAGACAGTAAATATTTTGTTGAACCGATTCGTTCTTTGCTAAGTTCACTTTGTGAATGATAAACAAAAGTAACCATTCTGACGGCAAAAATGAACTTTCTATATTATCAAACTGTTTATCTCGGCAGTTATCCAATTTGGTTTATTTGAACGAGTTGTATCGGCTGATATACTAGCTATTCCAGCTAGTTAAGTTAAATCCTTGGGGACACAGACCATTTCAAAGGCTCAAGCCATTTTGAATCATCCAAAAATGGTGCAAAAATATTCGCAGACACTTTACTTTCAAATACATTTAAAAAACGGTGATTCGGATCGAAAAAATTTAAATCATTTTTCGCTTATAGGTTCAAATTTTATGGCGAGTTGATTGAAAGACTATTTTTCGTCTAAGTGCTACGTCTGATAAAATCATTTTCGACTCGAAAATGGAATAAAAAGTTATAATAAGCCAGTTTTTAGGAAAGTTTTTTGAGTTCATTTTGCAAAAAAATACAGTCTAGAAAGTTCTGGGACGAAAGTATTTTCTTAAATTATTTTCTTGAAGTATTTTCTTGAAGTATTTTCTTAACTCGTAGACTCGATTTATGGCGACGCGTCGCCATACACCATTCAATCGCATTTTACGACGCTTAATCAT
>SCLH01001174.1:222462-243313 GCA_004367855.1 Oikopleura vanhoeffeni | reverse complement strand
TTCCAGTCCAGCTGGAGGAGAGGGCTATTTTCCCCAGCAATTCCAACATTCTACACCCACAACCCCCTTAAAACTAACTTCTCCCCAGATTTTATTTCAGGAGTTGCTAAAACATTACCATTTTCAGAACTAAATAATCGAAATGATAATCTAGATTATAAACCATTTTTGTAATTAAATATATGGGTTACCCATAATGGGTTAAAGAAAGTTTAAGCTAAATACATTTGAATATTCACTACTGTACACTACTGTATGTTAACTTCTGTATGTTATTCACTACTATATATTCACTACATATATATATATATGTTTAATTATTTAACGGGAGAAACAATCTTGAGTGAAATTGAGGGACAAAAACATGATCGATCATGTTTTTAATTTTGAGTAGCTTTCTCGCAATTCAAAATGTACGGAAACAATTTTTTGACTGATACGATTCCGATTCAATCTATTTTTTGCTAGTCAAGCGATGGGATCCGATTCAATTTTTTCGGAGAATATCGCTTAGGCAGAAAATACCTTATTTTTGACCAAATTTTGTAATACTCGATAAAAGGATTTTTTTTTAAATTTTGCTGATTGATCGAAAAATAAAGTTGGTCAAAAGTTACTTTTGACCTCGGAAATGAAACCGTACATGAGACAATAAAACAATTTTTTGGAAATTTTGAAAGTCAGAAAAGGGCAGTTTGGAGCAGTCAAAAATAACGAAAATTGTCACATAAGGTCGTTTTATTTTTCGACCGATTAAAAATTGGAACGATAACAGTCAGTTAGGCTCCACAATCTCATTTATTAAGTTGAAGAATTATCAGTTCCATATACATATTTCAGGCAAAAAAATTCTTTGGCATCAACATTTGTTAACTCCAGGGATGGAAAACTGCTAAAAATGTGAATTTTGGTCAAAATTACGTATTTTTAATGAAAAATTCTAGGCAAAATATGTCAAAAACCTCAGTAAAAATTTTAAAGATGTAATCAGTGAATTAAAGCTAACATTTTGGCAGCTTCAAATCTCTCTTTCCGATTGGTTAATTTTTGACCAATCAGAAAGTGGCTTTGTTATTTTCAATCAAGCTTTATTTTCCTTTGCTGATTATTTATTAATTTTAAAACTATATTTTCTAATGTAATTTAACACTGCGGTTTCATTATCGGGAACAAAAGTGTCATTTTGATCATTCTATTCTTTGACCGATAAGAAATCGGCAAATACAAGCTCAATTGCAATCATTTATGCATTGCAATTTCATCTTATAAGTAAGACAATTATAAGTTACATATTTCAGGCAAAAAAATTCTTTGGCATTCACATTTGTTAACTCTAGGGATAAAAACTGCTAAAAATGTGAGTTTTGGTCGAAAGTTAGTATTTTATATTGAAGATTGTAAGCAAAATATGATGAAAACGTAAAAAAGAAATTAACGACTGTAATCAGTAAATCACGGCAAACATTTCGACAGCTTTAAATATCTGTTTCTAATCGGTTCATTTCCGAATTTTGGATTTTTTTATTTTATTTAAATCTCCGTCTTCAAATTTAAAAAATTCCCTTGTTTGAGACAAACCTCGGACAGTCTAAAAAATATCAAATAAAACATTAGTTATTTTGATTTCGTCTTCCAAACCAGGGGTTTTGTCAGTAGTAAACAAGGCTTCTGGAAACGCTTACTCTGATTGTATTTTTAGAGAGCTGAGCTCTCAGAGCTCAATATATCGAAAATCTTGACTAGTCGTCGAAATTCATCACTACGTCACTAGAGTATAAAGTGACCAATGAAATGACTAGATTTCTCTATTTGTGACGAAGTGATAGAATTCGACGACTAGGCAGGATTTTCGATATGACTACGCATATTCAGAAATAAATTTCACAAAAAAGTGATTGTAATCGTATCTTTTTTCAATTGTTTATCAAAAATTTAATATAAATGACGAATGTTTTTTAAAAACAAATGAAACATGGTCCAATTTTTTCTCGGATTTGTTTCTTAACCCCCACCTGTTTGAAATGTTATTTTACCCACCTGCATATTACATATAGGTTTTCTTTATTGTATATTAATTTCGACGTTTTAAGTCATCTTTCAGTACAGTATATAATCAAATGATAAATAAAATGTGAAAAACATTTACGAAACGAGTTCTAGAGAATTTAAGGAAATTTCAACAACAAGGTAAACAAAATGGGCAACCTTTTATAAGTCGGTTGTGATAGCCCATTTTGTTAAACATTAGTTTGTCGAAAAGTGAAGTGTTAAATTATTGAAACTGCTTTACGTTCAATTTGTTTGTTTAAGAGCGGATTATAAATTTTGATGGCAATAGCCTCATACCGTTTTCTTTCATCAGTATAGGGTAGATTGGTAGCTATAGGTTTGAATCTATTTAAACAAAAATCTATTCTCTGATTAGGAGTAGGTTTATCGCCAGCAATATTTTTTAATTCCGACATATACATATCGCAGGTTATGATATGTTTCGATACAGCTGTTTTCCGACCAGGTTGTTGGTGTTCGACAGCTCTATCTTTAAGTCTACGTTTCGTTTCACCAAAATAGACAAGATCACAGATGCATTGAAAACTGTAAACAAGGTTATTTTTTTCTAGATCAACAATTTGTGCTTTCAGTTTTGGTGAAAGGGTTTGGGATAATTTGATTGTATTCCAAATAATGTTCAGGCGGAAATCAGGTGTTACAGAACGGATCAAATTATAAATACGTTTTCCCACTTTTTCGCAGTTTGGATGAGTGAAGGTTAGTTTTAAATTACAATGGCTATCAGGGTTAGCTAAACGTTCAGCTAGTTTCTCCGCCTTATCAGTTTTAGGTTTAAAATTACGATTCTTAATTTCGGCTATTTTACCGTTTACGAGTCCTTCCGGATAATTAAGATTTCTGTATTTTAATCTTACATAATCTAACGATTTTTTTAAATCTGCATCATTAGAATTATTATCATTACATCTATAAATTTCACCACATAAGACAGAAATTTTTTGATTATTTGGACTTATGGAATATTTATAATCTACCGTTAATTCTGAGCCTTCCTTATAATATGATCGAAATTGTGGAACATTATTTTCATCGATATAAATTGAGCATTCAAGAAACTGTAATGAATTATTTTCGATATTTTGTTTTNCAACCGACTTATAAAAGGTTGCCCATTTTGTTTACCTTGTTGTTGAAATTTCCTTAAATTCTCTAGAACTCGTTTCGTAAATGTTTTTCACATTTTATTTATCATTTGATTATATACTGTACTGAAAGATGACTTAAAACGTCGAAATTAATATACAATAAAGAAAACCTATATGTATTAATAAATCTCGAATATCAATGAAAATTGAATAACTCACCTGCATATTAGTGTTTTAAAACACACAAGTATTCAAAATTGACAAAAAGGAGATAAATATTGATTTTTTTTCTAATTCAAAACCGCAAGAGCGTGACCGCAACAAATTTCCGGTTAAAACAGAATAAACTCTTGTTTGATAAGTTTGAAGAAAAATGTTTATTTGAAAGTATTGGATCCAGTTCTTATATTCTGTAAACTTTTCATATGTCTATCTTAGAGAGAATTTCATGGGCGACAATTTTTACTAAATGAAATTTCTTCCGCGCGATGTGAACCTTCTCAAATCGTCAATTCAAAATTTTGACCGCCAATTACACCACCAGGTGGTGCCGAAGGTAAAAATTGATACTGCCAAAATTCTTGAAATTAATAATAAGGGGAACTTTCGAGGGTCTGTTCGAATAATCCGCCGGCCAAAATGATACTTTCCCAAAATATTTTTGGTCTCTGTGTTTTACAACACAGAAATGCAGGTTAAGGTTGATATGAGACTTTTCTAAGGTATCTGATACCTCTATCGAGTATGACATACTCAGTATGTTGTTTGTCAAAGCCGAATTGTGAATGATTTGTTAAAATCCTATACAACTGAGAGCTAGTTTGGTTGGGTGAAGGTTATCGTTTAAAAATTGGTTGATACGTACTATGTAGTACGTAGTGTTAATTTTACTTTCTACAGAAGAACCACAGTTCAAATAAATTTAGTCTTAATCTGCAGATCACGAGACTTTCCACTTATAAATAAACCAAAAAAACCTATGAAAAGTTTATCAGATTTACACCCATCTCTCACTGTGCAAGGCAAGCCATATGAGATCTTATTGGAATCGAAAGCGTGTGAAAGATAGGGAATAAGTCAAATAATTTCTCTACTGATGTTTGATTTCCTATGATCTTCCACGATGAGGAAATTTTTTTTTATAATGGGCTTATTTCATTTTATTAAATATAAGTGTTCCGCGTTATGAGAAGTTACAGACTCATGTAGAAAATATCTACTTTCTTTTGAAGAGATCGGTACGAACTTTTCCTGGTCGTTTACAAGATTTGTTAGACCCAACATTATATAATTCGGCTTTCGAATAACAACCCATCAGATAGGGAAGGGCACGAGCTAAAATATCAGCTCGCGAAAAACGAGCGGATTCCATCAAACGCTACATCGGTTTTTCCGATCGGTCATCATTTTGACCGCTCGTTTTTTTTCCGATCCGATATGTCAGCTCTTCGGCATCCGATTACATTATTAACGTAGCTCAAGAACTGAGCAACAAATATCATAGAATAATAAAAATAAAAAAATGCGTCGAATCACGACCATTGTTGCAACTGTTTTTTGAAAAACAATATTTAACAATCAGTCAATTCAGAGAAACATATAAAATAAATTGTTCCGATGGACCAGTTTTTTATTTTATTATTCACAAGATATTTTTGCTCAGTTTGAGCTGTCAAAAAATGTTATCGGATGAGTTGTTTTTAAAAACCGAATTATATAAAAATTCTAACAAAAAATCTAGTAAATAACGACCAGGAAGTCTCGTAATCGATATCATCACAAAATTAGATTTTACGTTGTTTTAATTTTTGATTTCTACAGTAGAAACACAATTCCTAAAAAAACTGTCTGAATATGAGGATTCTTAAATCACGAGAAACTTCATCCTTAAAGTTACAGCCCAACTTGAGTTACTACACGCTTGTGTTATAACCAGCTTCCAATTCGCGGAATCCGACGTAAAATGGCGTAATAATCAGATAAATGGCAAATTAACGTTCAAAATCAGAGTTTTCTACGCTTGATTTTTGATCCTCTGATCCTCACGATAATGGAAAGTTTCCATTGGAAACAAATAGTCCACGATAGCGGAAAAAGGGCTCTGATTTGATCACAAGGCCATCATGAGATTTCGAAAAAAAAGGATGAGAATATACTGTATAAATTAGAAGTTCAGAGTTATTTCAGACAGAAAATACGCGATTTCTCCTCAAAAATCAAACGAAGCAAACTCTGATTTTGCACGTGATTTCCATTTATCTGATTATTACACCATTTCGCGTAAGATTCCGTTAATTGGAAACTGATTAGAATCCTTTTGTAGGCTTTTCTTGTTAATTTCAAATGGTGACGTTTTCTCGTGATGAAAGAAACTTCACATTTCGACAGAATTGCTTTAAACTGTGTTTTTCCTGTACAAATTAAAATAGAAACGACAAAAAAAACCGAAGTTTCGTGAGATAACTTATGTATAATAAAGAGGATACATTTTTGGTCTAATTTTGTACACCTATCTTTTGCTATGACAATTCAAGATTCCGTAATTTCAATTTTTTTTTAAATGCTGATGAACGTCCACGGACTTTTTAAAGCATTAAATGGGCGTATAAATATAAGTGGTTATATGGATCAGCGGACCTCAGAGTACAAATCCTAAGTATTTGAAAAATGCGAAATCTCAGCATTTGACTGGTTGATCCTTTTTCAACCTGATCAATGAAATCGGCCTATTCCGCAATCGGTTCTGATTGAGTGCTAATATCTTGCGTTGTTTGTATTGAAATAACCTTTTATGGTTATATTAACTAACTAACATTGCTTACCACCCGCCCCCCACAGAGAGAGATTTAAGCTCTCACTACTGACGCGTGTGTCATTTTTGGAAATTTAATGGCATGTTTCGTTCTAGTTGGGGGTCGTTTTACCATAGGGCATACATTTAGTGAGTTATTGTTAAATGATCTAAAAAAGTTGAAAATTCGTTCAAAAGAGAGCTCTGTCACTGACTCGTGTGTTCCATTTTCCCGGAAATCTTGTAACGGTCATTTTCGTCTTAACTTGGGTCAAATTAGCCTAGAGCAAAAAATTGAACAACTTTGGGGAGATGCGGAAATCCCAGTGGCTAACCCTAGGCTATTGGCAACTAACTTTTAAGATGCCTTTTTGCAATAATGTGGAATTGATAGGTAGCTAATTTAAGGGTATGGACCATACCGTAATGGTGGTTCTAAATTTTTGACAGTTGTTTTTGTGATATAAAAACTGCACCACTATCAAATATGGTAAATTAATCAAGTTTTTTCTCTTTGAAAAGCAAAATTTGTTCGATTTTTAATCTACAAAGTATTTTCTGTCAGTTTTTTTGTTTCAAAAATTATATTCTTCAATGAAAAATAATCAAAAAACAGGGTTAACACTAACTCAACATTTAAGGAAACCACGTTTGGGACGAAAAAATGGTTTCCATTAATGGTCAATTGTTTTCCATTTCAAAGGGCCGAATGGGTTTCCAATTACACGGGTGGTGAGTTCCATAACAGGCTGGTGGGTTTCCCCATTCCAGGGTATTTGGGCAAAAGTTTAAAAGTTGGTTTCGGCCAAGATTCCGCGCGAGAATTTGTTCCCGGTTAAACCCCTTTGCAGGGAACAATTATATGCAGTCGAAACTCCACAAATTTTTTTGAATATTTTTTGAGACAAATAAAGACAGCTGGGCCGTCGATACCTCAGATTCAAGTATAGTACTCTTCGTATATTCCTTTTACGAACGAACTCCATCTCAAAACGTTCTTAATATCTCTATAGCCGCAATCCCACCTAATGTTGTGCTAAGTGATGCTCTTAGTGATGTTTTAATTGATTTACACCACCGATTAAAAATTTAAGCGCTCCCAATGATCAAGCACCCTTGCCTATAATCATACTCAAGGAGCAATCACTAAGACAACATTAGTGGATTCGAAACACGGCGCTATCAGAGATAGAACGTTTTTGAGATGAGATTTCCGGTTGGTAAAAAGATATACCTATTCGTAAGAATTTTCTTGCCGATTTTTTACTCATTATTTTAATTTCGGTTTGAGATTTTCAAAGAAAAGTTGGTTTTTCGGGAGTTGAAGATTACAGGTAAAATAAAGAGGATTCGGAATGAAAGCGTACACTATTTCGATCTAAAAATGTTTTAATAACTTTAATTTGCGAATAAACACTTTGAGCTCTAAAGATTCCCCTTAAAAGGGTTTCAACCCTTGTGAGCATCATAAATTTTTTTTTTTTGCCAAGGCACCAAAGCCACAAATTGTGGCTCTAATTTGACCAGTTGTTACCAGAAAGGTTTAAGGGGGGTCGGCTGCAATTTTGACAGATACCGTATCATTCTTATCCACTTTTTTGGTTAGAATGCGTAGCCACTAACTCCTTTTAAACGTGTGATTTAACGTTGTGGCTACGCATTTCTTACCAAAAAGTGATAAAGGGATATGGCTCTTGATGAAAAACTTTTCACTGCGTTTTATATATTCTCTCAATATACACACCAAAGTTAAATGTTCATACTCCGGCCAACTTTTGTCCAGCTACAAATTTTCGAAAAATTACTGCTTTTAAGAAAATTTTTAACGTTCCGAATTAAACTTTTCGAATGTCGACAAATTATTGAGAAAAAATTTTGAAAATACTTCAAACACTTAATGAAAAAATGCTTTATTTTTCTTTCAGAATATTTTTAACAAGTATTTTTTTTTTAATCAAGCGATAACAAAATTCTTCAAAAATGGTTACTTTTCACTTTTTCGCGTAGGTGGACCACATATTTTATATGCTATTTGAAAAATACATACTGACATTTTTTTTGAGATTTTACGGTCGAAACGATTAGGAAAACTATTTTAAAACATTTCTCTTATTTTTTCAAAAATTTTCAACATATTTTTATGGAGACTATGAGCTTAAAAAATGGGACTCAGCTTTCAAGTATATTGAAATATGTCTTCGTCTTGTTGTTCTTTGCTCTTGTTATATACTCTGAAATCTATACTCTCTGTTTTAGTCAACAAATATCGAGTCTGCACGCAATCACTCGAAGCCCTTTTGATCAGAGGTATTAAAGAAAAATTTATGTACATTCAAACTTGCCAAATCGGATTTATGCTCGAACATCAAAATATTTCTTTGGATGTGCTAAAATTTCGGTTTTTTCGTTTCTAGTTTGCTGTTCTGGTGGTCTTTTTTCAACATTTAAATTACCGGGGATTTTGACGTAAAAATCGTATAATTCGAATGTAAATAAATTTCAACGGTGGTCGAGACCATTTTAAAGCTTCAATTAATAAAAAAAATTAAATTAATCATACTGTAAATTTAGACACCGTTTGGATAGCAAACGCGAGTTTGTTTGAGTGTTTTTCTCAAAAGACGCAATAGAAGTAACAAAATAATCGATCTGACAAAAATCATGATTAATAACAAAGGGGAGCTGGAAAGTCTTTCAATTTACGGTCTAAAAAAGTTTTTTTCTACAAAATGTTTGAAGTGATTAAAAGGTTTCTCATCAAGCGAAAAAAAATGAAAAAGTGCAAATCTGCCCAAAATGCACCGCCCCCTAAAGGCAAATTGGAGTTTCAATCTTTCTGCAGAAGAAAGTTTAAAAAGGTAATATTTTTGCATACCGGCATTTTATATTAGAAATTCAATTTTATGTTCTATAGGAAAATATAGTGAGAAAGAAGTAACTACATATTACGTGATACACTGTAAAGTGTGTCTTCACAATAATATTGTTGGAGAACGATGCACAGTATCGCCTACGTTCATTCGTTTTGTCCGCTTTGATTATATTCATAAAATCAAAGAGTAATTTATAAATAAGTCGAAAATTTGGATGGAAAAATCAGATTTTTGATAAAAAATTGTTTATTTTTTCGTCTATCAAAGGCAAATTATTACAGCACTTTTTTCTATATTCTGCAAATAAATATGGTAATAAACTACAAACTGTTGACAATTTTGATTCCCTCAAATTCACTCTTTATAATAATTACAATTTTTTCATGGGATACTGAAAATTAGAATTTAGAGAATTCACTTCCGAAGAAAAATATCTGCCTAGATACAATGAAATTTTTAATTTTAACTGTTGCATACCACAGAACACTTCTAAAACTGGCTCATCACACTTGTATTGTTTATGTATGGGTTCCCAAAAATTATTCCGGAAGTGAATCATAAGCCAAAAATCCTAATAAATCCAACTCTCGCGTAATACTGGAACCAACAAACATTCGAAAAAAAAAATCCTTATTTTTCTGGAACCGAATCCAAATCTCTTTAAAAATGTGTGTGAACCCAGAAAGATTCTAACATCCGTTTTTTGCCTTTTGGATGATTTTAGGTGTGCTTGAAGCCACTATTGTGGCTCTGCTCACAATGGTTAAATTTAATTTTTTCATTGTTTTTTCTCAAAAAATTTTTTGTAAAATTTTGGACAAAAATCTGAAATCACAGAGCATTTTAAGAAAAGCCTACCGACAATATTTCAAAAAAAATAGGCGATTAGACCTTAAATTAAGGGGGTGGTCAACGAAATCAGGACAAAAAATATGTTTGACCTTTATTCCTAGAAAGTTCGAAAAAGTTTATATTTTCTTAATTTAGAACGATAAGCGGTATTTTTAGAGTAATAACTACTCAAAGAAAGTACTATCTAAGAAATTTAATAAATTTTGTCGGCAAGTTAAATTGAAAGTTTGCACGCTTATTTTTCAAAGCAAAAAATGAAAATTTTATTTTGGAAACTACATATGTTCTGAGCCAGATAGGCTATTTTAAAATTTACTTTTTGAGTAAAATTAAAACAAAAATCCGAACCAAAATGAAGTTCTGACTTGTGATCAGACATTGATGGCGAAAAACTTAGCAAGTTCCATCAAAAATTCTTTGAGCCACAGCGCAGATAACTTGTTTGGAATTTGTGATTTATGCTACTCAAAAAATATTTCGAAAATTTAGAGACAAATAGGTTTTGAAAAACCCAGATTTTTAGATAAATTAATGTTTTCCAAGGTTTCAGCGATTAGCACAAAAACAAAAAATTCTTTCGAGCGACACAGCTCACAGAACATCAGTACGGTCACCATACAAATAAAATACATTTGCTTTTTCATGTCAATTTGAAGCATAATTAAAAAATTCGCATGAAAAGTTAGGAGGAGTGGGTTTTAGTGAGGCTCCGAAAATGTCCAAATTGCTGTTTGACCACTTGGGGCATAATTAACAATATAGGCTCAGAGTGCTTTCCGTATTCCATATTAGCCGCATCGCAAAAAAGAGAACAAATCACATGTGAAATGAAGGAGGAGTCGCTTTTAGTGTTTTTTTGGTGAAGGCCTACTGAGATTTAATTTTTTTGAGCGTCGGTAATATAATCGATGATCTGAGTGGTACCGGTGAATCCTAAAGAGTTACCTAAATATTAAAAAATAATACGTATCTCTTTCTCATAACTATTTCTCAGACAACTGCCTCAAGACTTCAAAAAACAGCGCATAACTACACGACGCCTCACTCTTTTTGATAAAAACAGAGTTTTTGTTCTCAAATGCCATTGTTTTTCTCAAAAAATGGTTTCCACAAAGGAGTTCTTGTTTTACAAAAAATCGTTTCATAAATGGTAATGGGTTTCATTAATAAGGTAAATGGTTCCAATTAACAAGATTTCCACTTATATGGTAAGTAATTATTGCATATTCAGAAAACATAAAGCACTTATTCGACAAAAAGCCCACTTGAGTAAAGCCGACTAATTGTACAACGTCTTTCCACACAATTGAGGCATCTCTGCGCGAAATAAGACCTAAGAGATAACGACTTTCCGTTTATTTGGTTCTCGCTCAGGTCATCCAGAGTACAACAACATACAAGGCTAACAATAGTCCCTAACCTTAATTTCAATATTATGCTAGTTATCGAGATATATTGGCACATTTCAGAAAATGTAACACAACAAATACATAATCAAGCGTAAAATCTGTTGGAATCTTACAGTATGTAAAAAAATTGTTCGAGACGCAACAAGAGAAATATGTCTCTGGCGATCAAACATTTTGTTCGTTTTTGTGATCTCCCCTTTCAGAAATATTTTCACTCCACTTCAGAAATATTTTGCTAGTTTTTTAAGGTGTTTAAATTGTACGATAGATGTCTCAGCATGAAATAAGTTTATTTCTCCAAGGAGGAGGACTCACGTGATTTCAAACTTTTTCACGTGAACCGATATTTCATAGGCCAGTCAAAGCCACATTTGAAAACACTACACCTCCATCCCTGTATAAATTGGCATGAGAATAACTTTATTACAGGGAATGCTGGAGCTTTTCGTCTCGAAAATTTTTTTTACATAACTGTATAGTGAAAAAGTCAAGTATTTTCTCTTGTTTTTAATCCACAAATTTCCAAAAAAATCATCAAAAAAAAATTTTTGACGAAAAATCGGGAAAAATTTTCATAATCATTAAGATTTTTTTTTGAACGATATTACGATTCAACAGAGTAAAATCCGAACCAAGTCTTGTCTGAATGAATAGATCTAATAAAATTTTTTATTAAGCTTGGACCAGGGGTCGTAATGATCTGTCCCTGTCCTGATTTTTAATCACGGACAAGACAATTATTTACGGTCTCTTCGACAGAGAAAGGACCGATTTACAATATTTTTGTCCGGTAGAACAGGGTAGGACAAAAAATAATGAAACCTTCCCTTGTTTCTGTCCTTGTAAAAGTAAGGCATTTTATGTAGTTTATATTTTTAAAAATATATACATGTTTATTTTTTCTATATTTGTGATAATACAATAACAATAAGGTTCATTGTCGAACAGATAGGGCAACACACTCTTGAGGAAATTTTCGGATTTTGTAAAAAAAATTGTGTAACGTTTGTTAAGCATAAAAAATGAGTTCAGCGAGCCGGAAATTGACGCTCGTGTCACGTGTCTAGGACTTGTTGACGCCAAAAGACTCAAAGAATCTATCGGGCTTCGATTCTACCCCGTGTGATGATTGAATTTGAAAATCAAAGAAACATATAGTTGAATCTTATAAAAACAGTGCGTAATCGCAATTTTATTTGGTGTTGTTAGAATTCGGTTCAGTTAGCGGTACGAGAGCATAAACATCAAAAACCGAAATTATTTTATATAAGGTCAAAAATGATGGCAGAGTCCTTATAAACTTCCAAGCAGACAGTCTTGTTAAACACGAGGTTTCGTAATGAACCGAAAATTGGAGTCATATTAACATATGACTGTTTTATGATTTTTTTAAGATAAATGGTGATAATAATTTGCTGATTTCAGCTGCGAAAATTGTCGGGCTCGAACCCCGCCCTGGTATCATAAATGAAAAATCAAATAATATATTGGAATCTTAAAACACAGTGCGTTCGTTGTTTTTTTTTGTTTCGTTAAAATTCAGGTCTCAGTAGCGATAGAGAGCAAAAACATCAAAAGTCGTCGACAATTGATTTTATAAGACAAAAGATGAGCAACAGTCCTTATTTTCTTCATCTGCAGACACTTATTAAACAAGGCTTGCCTACGGACAAAAATAAAGTTGATTGAGTCATATTACACATTGGACCGTGTGTATGAATGTTTATTGAATAATAAGTAAGGAATGTGCTGATTTCCATTCAAGCTGCAAAATTCGTGCATGAAAGTTATTTTTATGAGCACAAACCATAATGGTGGGGTCCTTATATTTTTTTCATTTGCAACAGTTTGTTCTGGTCAAGGTGGCCGCATGACCAAACTTTGGTGATCACCTTTTCTAAAGCGGGCAAAAAGCAAACCACATTTTAACAAACTGTCTGGCTGGAAAGTTATAAGGACTCTTCCACTCATTTTTGTCCTTATAAATTAATTTCGTCGATTTTTGATCTTTTGCTCTCTAGCTATCGAGACCGAATTTCACACAAACCAATATATTAAAAAGTGCGATAACGCATAATTTTTAAAAGATTCCAAATATGTTCTTTGATTTTTCAATCAAATATACCACGGGAGAATGAACGCCCGATAGAATTTGCAGTTTTGGGGTTATGACAAATTTAACAAGTCCTAGACAATCTAACAATCTGGACTTTTTAAACTGCGCCTCAAGAAAAACGGAGTAACAGTAGTACTTCATTATAAACTGATCATTTTTTTTGCCAAATTTTTTCAACAGCATTGCCATGATCATTTCTGCGATTCGCGCCACCTAGGAAAAAAAGTCAGAAACTTCCGGGCCCGAACGTTCAATTCCCGACGTGATGTAATATCCATGTTGTGGAAAAATCGTAAAAATTGGGTCATGCCGGAAGCTGACAAAAATTATAAGAATAAATTTTCTGGCACTATTTCTAGAGGTTCAAACAGCCAATCGTCCAAACATGGGAAATATATTTTTTTTTTTAATCCGAAGAGTTCATCAAAAACCTTGTCTTGCATAGCAAAGTAATGTATAATGAATTGTTTCTCTCTGTTTCTCCGTTTATTTCTTCAGGTCGCAAGTTTAAAAAAGGTCCGATTGCCTCGACCACCCTTAACGAAACGTATCATTTTTTTGTTCAAAATTGAAAAATTTTCTTCAAAATATTGTGTTCCCGTTCTTAATAATTTAAATCACAATACAATAACAATTATTGTTTATGAGTAATTGAATATAAATTGTACACATAGAAGAAAGAAGTGAAATGTAATTACCGAGCCAACATTACCATTTGAATGTTTTCTGTCTTATAGCACCGACCCCTTAACCCAATACCGAAAGTCTCTAAACAGTGACGTACTCAGCGGTGGGCCAAATCTGGCCACCTTGACTTTAAGAAATCCATATTTTTATCCACGTACACGTTAGAGAGAAAGATTATAAACTTTTTATTCGAAGGCGTCAACAATTATTTGATAAAAAAAAATATGAAAATATATTTTTTACTGTTTTTTTACGATAATATTTTTCAGGACTGATAATATCGGTAAAAAGATAATTTTTGACTAAGAAACCTTTAAATTGATGAAAAACGGTGATGAAATCAGCTTTATAAACACCAATATATCATATTAAAAAAGTAATCGCCTGACTAAATTTGCCGCCTTATCAGACCTTTCGCGATATTTTTCGACTTCTAATTAACAACCGCTAAGAGTCTTAAGTCAAGTTGTGTGCGATCAAAAAAATAACAAAGAAAATTAGTAAATGGACCCGTCGCACCGCATCGTTTGTTTCGGATTTTACCAGGTGTTCAAAAAGTAAACAGTATCAATTATCAATATACTTGGTTTAGGCAACCTTCAGTTTGTTGTTTTGCATAAAAAAACTTATGATATATATATGTTTTGCAAGAAATAACCTTTTTGAAGGTAGAAATCGAATGATGAAGAATGAGTGGAATACATTGCGTGTGAGTTTTGAAAGAAATAATTTTAAACATCTATCGACATATTTTTTTCTGAATGAGTGCGTACGATTGCAAAACTTCCTGCAATATCAGTAAAAATCATTTCATGTAAACTAGGGAGTACATGTTTTTGAGCATCAACCCAAGATTGGGTTTTTTTATAAACAAGATTTACTCAGAAAGAACGTGCAAATATGAGAAATTCTAGTGTTAAATTAATTCTGCTCCATAAATTTTCAAAGGGGGTACCCGTCTGGCAAAACGTTGAATATCCCTTTTAATCACTTTCTGGTTAAATGCATAGCCACTACTGGCTTTTGACGTGTGATTTAACGTTGTGGCTACGCATTCTAACCAAAAAGTGATTAAAGGGATAGTATCAACAGGACTATCCATTCAGAACGACAAAAATTAAAGATTTGTGTGGTCATTTAATCTGAAAATTATTCTAAAATTATTCTTGAAACTTCTAAAATTTCAAAAAAACCCGTTTTTTTTCAGGAGTAGCCTAAATTTGAGTGAGGTAAAAATAGAAAACTTTGCGAACCTTTTTCTGAATAAGTTTTTGAACATTTAATTTTTCCTTATTGCATTTCTTGCGAGGGTCAAGAACAATTCAAAAATTAATAGTATTATCCCTCCATCATTACAGTCTCAATATAAATCTAAAAATTTATTGACATATTTGTTTATTTCTCGCCACTTATTTTCAAACCTGCAAAAAACTATTTATTGAAAGATAACTTCGAAAGATTAAGCTTCGAAATCTCCACCAATCGATTCGAAATTATTGAATTACTATAAGCATGCGAAATGAAACAATTTTAACCAATTATGAAAATAATTTAAAATATTTCCAAAAATCGCGGGTACGTTGAAAATAAGCATTTTGTTGCAAATTACGTAAGTGACGAAACCTGGCTCTCACCAAATATACCATGATAAAAATATACAAATTCAAACCCTGACAGTAAAAGGGTTCAACCAGGGTCGGCAATCTGAAATTTTTTTGGATGTCGGATCGGTCGCCTTTATTTTTTTTTGGATCGATCGGGATCGGTATCGGTCGCCTCAATTTTTTTTGGACGGGATCGGATCGGTCGCCTCAAATTTTTTGGATCGGATCGGTCCGCTCAAAATGTTTTTGGGATGGATCGGGATCGGATGCGGTTGGATCAAAAAAAAATTGGATCCGGATCGGGATCGGAATTGGAGTCGGTTTTTCTGCAAAGTCGATTTCGCCAATGTTACCGCGAAAATATGTTTTAAAAGGCCTGAATTTTGTAGGCCGATAAGGGAGACTATAATTTTAAAATTTAATTTTGTTGAGAAATGCCCTGTTCAACATTAAAGGATGGTGTCGCAATTAGTAGCCTCTTCCAAGGTCATTTTCGCAAATCTAGCAAGGTGATATTCATAAAACTTAAGTTACTAACAAAAACCAACTTTCGCGGTAATTTGAACTTAACAGTAATCTGATACAAAATCCACCTACGCCGACCACGCTTTTTAAGGCGTCTCAAAAAAAGCACGCAGTTCGTACCTAGTCCTCAATTTCATCATTTTTTATTATTTTTTGTGTCAGGTCCGGAGAAGCCTACAATAATCGCAAAAAGTGCTTTGTTTTAACATTCTTCAAGCGGACAAAAACGCGAAAACAAACAAAAAATCAAATCTTGAAAATGTCAGTTTGGGAGTTCGAGGCAAAAGCTACTCCTCCACCAGTTTGACAGATACCGTTTCGACTCATACTGCATCTGAAAGCACAGACTTGTGTTGACAATAAACTAGAGTTTTTTTTTGAAATTTGATTCGGCGTTCTTGGGCCATGTCAATTTTCATTTGAGCCTAACCGACCTTGTCAAACCAGAAAAAATGCTTCAAAATAATTTTTCTTCCGTCACTACAAAACACTTTTGAACGGATTTTGGTGCAATTTTTACTTCGTAGCGATCAAAATAAAACAAATTCGCGCACTTCAAATTTAATCAAAATAAATCAATATTTTGTGGCGCGCCGAAAGCAAAATTTTAAAACAGCAATTTTGCCATATTTGTTAGGGCTCTCTCTGAGCTCACACAAAAAATAAAAAAAATATGACACATTGGAGGCTAGTACGAACTGCGTGTCTTTTTGAGAGCTTATAAAGAGCGTAGGTTCGGCGTAAGGTGGATTGTATCAGGATTACTGTTAAGTTCAAAATTACCGCGAAGCTTTGGTTTTGTTAGTTAACTAATGTTTTTGAAATCACCTTTGCTATTGGCGAAAAATACCTTGGAAAGAGGCTCAAATCAGCGACACCCACTTCTCTTAAGGGGTTGTCGACTTGATTTTATAAGGCCTTAGAGGCTAATGATGTAGGGATTAATTTAGGTAACGTAGAACCCAATCATCAAAAAATTCGAAAAAAATTCTTGGGCTTATTTTTCAAAAAAATAAATATTAAAAATATAATATTCCCTTTATTCGGCCTTCGCCGATTTGGGGCTCATTTTTCAACAAAATTTAATTCAAATATAAATTTCTTCCTTTATCGGCCTTCGGCCGATTGGGGCTCATTTTACAATAAATTAAGTTCAAAATATAATTTTTTCCTTAATCGGCCTTGGCCGATTAAGGGCTCATTTAACAATAAAATTAAATTCAAATATAATTTTTTCCTTATCGGCCTTCGGCCGATTTGGGCCTCATTTTACACAAAGAAAATTAAATTCAAAATATAAATATTTCTCTTTATTCGGCCCTCGGCCGATTTGGGGCTCATTTTCAACACAAATTCAAATCAAAATAAAGACTTCCTTTATCGGCTTCGGCCGATTTGGGCCATTTTTCAAACAAAATTAATTAAAATATAAATTTGCCCCTTTATCGGGCCTTCGGCCGATTTGGGACTCATTTTTCAAAAAATTAAATTCAAAATACAATATCTCCTATTCGCCTTCGGCCGATTTGGGACTCATTTTTCAAAAAAATTAATTCGAAATATAATGTCTCCCCTATATCGGCCTTCGGCCGATTTGGAGCTCATTTTTCAACAAAATTAAATTAAAATATAATTTGCCCCTTTATCGGCCTTCGGCCGATTTTGGGCTCATTTTTAACAAAATTAAATAAAATATCATTTTAGAATTTATCGGCATATAAGTTTATCAAGCATATATTTTCTCAATATTGTCTTTGTAGACGAAATTCACAGTAAATTATTATTTACAGCCTAGATGTATTAAGATCCAGCAACCCAATTCCATTTTTAATTGTTAATAATGTTTACAAATTGTTTTTGTGTCGCCTTTCCCAGAATTTTCGGAATTCAATAATTTGTGAGTAAATGTGGGTTATACGGTTTTACATGGGATCCTGGTAATATTTTTCAACAAAGCGTCCTTATAAAAGAAAAGACAACAGTTAATAATCTGTTTTATTTATGGCATGTTACACATTTTTGTCCTATTTGCGTTTACCACCCTCACGAAGCAGTTGAAATATTTGTGTTGAAAACTGTTTCAAAATATACCATAAAATACCAAGAAAACCAAGTCACCAAAACATTACCCAAATCCAGTTAATTTTCAAAAAAAATAATCGATCGATCGGAGGCTTCGGATCAGATCGGCCCGTACAAAAATGGATTGGATTTCGGGATCCGGATCGGTCGCCTTTTGAAAAGATTGGATCGGATCGGGGTCGGACGACCGATCGCGATCCACCGATCCGATTCCGATCCAAATGTGCCGACCCCTGGTCACACACCGTTTCATTTCGGCTTCTGAAACTACCTATTCGATAAAGGTTTCATATCACCTATTCACACTTGTAAATATCCCGGCCCTTTAGGCAACGTAGTGTGTTTTTAAGTAGTAGGGCCGGATATTTAAAAAAAATTCCAAAAAAATAATTGGTCCTACCAGACTATTTATTTTTTCGGAAAACATTTGAGATTTTTACTAGTTTAAATTCTCTTATTTTCTCCGAATATATGTAAACAGTGTGGAGACCTCAGATGATATCACTGCTGGACATGCAATTTACAATTTATTTATTGAAAATGTTTCAAAGTTTTGACTTTTCACTTAAATGAAACTGGCCAAATGCGGTAAATAGTAATTCGTCAAAAAAAATTAACTTTTCAAATATAAACAAAATTCTTTTTTACAATGGTGGATTCCAAATTCAATCTGCTCGAAAAAAATGGACGATCTTTTTTTTCCGCACAGCATTAGACACTTTTTTTTCATTTAAGACTATTTCGGGGATTTTACTTGAAAAAACCGTGAAACCCTGCTGTAGCAACGGTCGAACACCTTTTGGCCTATAACTTTGTCCTTGTAAACGAATTTATCAATTTTGCTTTTTCTTCAGTCCCGTGTGCCGGTCATTTTGATACAAAACTTCAAAATCGGAGTCATCATTTTTTTTTGAGCAGATTGAATTTGAAAATCCACCATTTCTCTCGGCTCATTGTTTTCATTGCAAAATTTCGATAAGAAAAATTGGCGCCTAAATGGCACTATTTTCAATAAAAGTGATTTTTTAGCCTTGACTTTACTTATGTTCAACATAAACCCAAATAAAATTAGGTTTTTTGAAGAAATTAAAACACTGAAAAAGATAGCAAAGACGATTTTTTCTTCATATTTGAAAAATCTTCCAATTTCTGATTTTTCGACGAATTACGATTTACCCGTCGAATTCATCCTATGTTATAGTTCTTCCTAGAAACAGGTTACGTAACCTTTATTGCATTTTTCCTTTCTATAATTTTTGATTTGTAATTGACAGCAAACAAAGACGACAAGGTGAACCTGATAGAAAAAGGTGTCCCTCCACCCTTATGTCATGACAAGTCACGGCCTTTGTCATTTCTATATTCTTTTGTTTGAGTTATTATTGGAACAGCAAATAAAGTGCACTAGGTAAGAAAACAGTGAGATCTGCCACCCAAAATTCGCTTATTTGATTCTACAATTTGATGATTTATGATGTCAATTTCCGCTGTGCCATTGTTCGTTTTTCATTTTAGCTTTGACCCATATATTTGTGCGAGTGGGTTACTTCACTGGACTATCTGGTAGAATACATTTCTAAACAACAAAATAGCGCTTGCAAAATTTGCCGCATGCATCAGCAGAGAGACTCAAAAACATATATTGTATACTGTGCATTATTTTTAAAGTATGGTTTTTTTGTTCGATGAACAACATACATTAAATTAATTAGGGCGCAAATTCGGTAACGATAAGAATAAAAGATGTTTACGGGACAAGTGTGCGCTTAGAGTGTTATCGGTTTTTCAGCATTGGAAATCCAAGATAAATTGAAAATAAACGAATGACCTTTTGTACACAATTTTTCAGTGATAAAAAATTGAAATTTTCGAAAAAAATGCTGACTTCGGATCGGCTAAAATCACGGACAAATTTGTAAATTTTCTTACAAGCTGTGAATCACTGCCAGTGATACATATCCTGTTCAGATGGAGTGGACGGTCACTGTGGACCCAAAAACGAATAAGAAGTACTAGACAGGAAAATAAGCGTCCTTTTTTACTACCCTTAACTACCCCATTACACACCAATAATTTTTTATCCCATTACACACTTTTGTTCAAATTGTACAAGCCCTTTTCAAAAAATCATAAAATCACTATCACACATCCGATCTCAAAGTTACGACTTATAAGAAAGTTCAAACAAATATCTTCAAACTGTTTTTTTAAAATAGTATATTTTTAATTTAAAAAGGCTCAAAAGCGACAGTCCTTCAGCGATAAAAGTCACATTTTCGAATATTTCTGTCTATATCAACTCAGACATTTTCTAAGTATGTTTTTAATGACATTGAAAGTAAATAATTACCTAACTAAGCATTTTCAAATTATTTTCTGATAAGTATTATTGGTGTAACGAGGTTTTTGTAAACTCTAATTTTTCAAAAAATTTCTCGTTTTTTCTCTAAGTTTTGTTTCGCTCAAATAGATAAAAGTAAATTGTTTTAGATTAAATCTATGAAATGACATTTTTTTGATAAGTTTCAATCGCGACACAGATGTCAGAAGGCCCTGGACTTATAATGTATGTATCCAAAGAATTTAATTCCAAAATTTCGCAGAGTTTCAAAAGACAGCAAAAAACTCATTGGCTTAACTGCTAAGGAAAAGCTGAAATTTACGAAACGTAGATTATTAGATGAACAAAAAAATTAAATTTGAACTCCTTAACTCTTTAAATTCCCAGTTAGACCATTATTTGTCGCGTGATAA
>SCLH01001174.1:197820-222441 GCA_004367855.1 Oikopleura vanhoeffeni | reverse complement strand
ATGCTGACCAAAAACTAGATTATTCAAAACTCCAGTTTTTATTTAGAAAATTGAAAGTCAACTCGCAGGTTTAATACGATGAGACCATGTGGTTATTAACAGATCAGCGCAGTAACCGGAAGTAAGGACCGAAAGTATTTACTGCAACAAATAAGATAAGATTTGAGATGATATATACAGGCTGAGTAAATTAAAAATAATAAGATTTATCATAAGGGAACATTCAGTTCATTCAAATTTAGGATTTGCGGATTACTCCTGAGTCTCGTATGTGCAAAAAGCTCAGTCTTAATCTCTTACAATGTCTGAGGGGAATAACTATGATAAATATTTAAGCAATTTTTGCCAAATATATAGCTCGGAGAGATAGATTTGAATCTTGAAATTGTGAAAATATCGTCGATTATGATGCGTTCTAGATAAGTCCGCCGGATAAAAAAAAAAGGCCTTTATTAAAAGATCGTCATACTAACCGTTCGTGATCTGTGAAAATTTGAGCTAATTTGATATACCGTGTCTATCCCAGACTCGTGAAATAAGATTAGCAGTTCTGAACGAGTCTATCTTGTAACTACTGTAACTATATGGTGTAGATTGTCACAACTATGGTGTAGTGTACTATTCGATAGATCAAGGGAAGATCTATAATAAATATCTTGGTTTTTTCCTATGAGCTCTAAGTTTTTAGTATATAGTTCATCGTAGTAGAATTCAATCCGAGTGCGAACACTTAAGGTGTGATCATGTATACTTCGTAAGCATCCTTGTCATACAAATATCTAATTGGCAATATAGTAGGTCGGTTGAACAGAGCGTAAAGTGGTCATCAAACTGTAATCTTAGTTGGGTAGGTTCGGATCTAACATAATCTGCTTCTAATGATGGTGGTACACCAACAGCAACATATCGGTAAAGAAACATGTGATCACACATCGTAATTTACCAATTTAGCCTAGTAATTCAAGATTGTTTATCGGCAATACGAAAAAACATCTCACCGCAAAAAACCGGTGATTTAAAAATGACTTATAAAAAAAGGGATCGTGTAGAAGAATCTCATAAAGGATATGTTGAATATAAGGAATCATATAATACTCTAGTAATATATGTAAACCAAATCGATTATCGACTATTTCAAAACCTATATCTGATCCGCAGATAATAGGAACAAAATGCAATCGATAACGGAAATGAAGTTTTGAAGTTCATCCAAAGTTCATGATGATTTTTGAAATTGATGAAAATAGATGCGTTTAATCAATAAATTAGAAATTTAGACAGACATACATTTTGTATTGTGATCAAGATTTGATGGAATTATTAATTGTATCGGATAACTAGAATTCCATAGAATATAAAGTCGTATTATCAGACTTTTGAAAGTTCAATTTAGGACAAAAAAGTTACTGGCTAGCCCAAATTTTGCAAAAAAATTACGCGCGTAATTGCACAAACATTCCGAATTTGCACTTTTGACGATATAGGGACGTATAAAAACAAATCTGATACAGTACAAAGTGATGGTTTTTATCGACACAGATGGTAAAAGGGTGATTTGTCAAAGTTTACGCAGTATAAAATTGACAAAATAATGTCTATGAATAAGTTTGTCGAGCAAACAACACCGCAAGACTATTGATAAGTCATGTCTGCTTCTTAAAAAGAAAAGGAACATTTTTTATAAGTACATGTTAAAAAGAGTTTTTCATAAATATTGAAATAAGTTATCCTCCCTTCTTTTCAAATTAGAAAAATTGCGTTGAAAAGGTTTTTTTAGATAATTAAATTCATTACTGTGAATAAACACATATAAAACTAAATATTACTTTTAAGAATATATTATAGAAATTAACGTTTCCATATTAAATTAATCATTTTTCTATTCCATTTAAATACTGGAAAGAGAGAAAATTCTGCCCGATAATACGATAATGAGAGTTCTCGCCCAAATACAATTAGTAAACAAAAACATAATTAGTTTATAATTTCCTGGAATAGAAAGTTATTATGATATCTCCAGTGTACGTCCCACTTATCTTGTTTACTTTCACAAATTGTCCTTTATGCTTAATTTTAACGCTCAAAAGTATATCATTTTTCATCACACTTTGCCAAAATTTTAAATAACCATATTGTCGCATTTTCCCCATATGGGCTTATATGATATCGGTTCGTCAAGCTATATAAGTATATGTCATGAAAATCATCACAATAATTGCTTTGACTTTCATAAACTTTTATCAATCCATATCTATGCTCATCAATCTCTCGTGAATTCATCTACATTTGTTCTCTGACGTCAAAATATCATATTTTGTGTTCCTTTACATTGTTTTATGTTAGTAACGAACATTATATTTGACCCTTTCATGAATAATTTATGTGCATGATCGTGATCTGTCTATAATGACTGTTTTATTTGGCTATTGTCACATTTAATTATTTGTTATCGGAAAATTTTTTTCACTTTCTTTTTATTTATGTTTTATTATTTTGTTCATCTTCATCTTTATTCCAACTTTTATCTTTTTATTTAAAATGCGCATATATACAAAAATAATAAGCTTAAAATTGCTTATACGTTCCCGTTCGTATAATTTTCGGAATCGCTATATGATTCAGGCGACCCTAAACTTGGAACAAACAATTGTATTGCGCGCGAGCGAGGCTGCGAGTACGGCTTGTAGGGTAGCTTCGTATTTTAAAAGCTCATCAGATTTTAAACAGTGAAGAGGAAGCTAGTCGGGTAGACCGTATGGCAGGTAGAGATTGTGTAAACAGACAAATCATTGTCAGATGGCTAAACCTAATTGTTCATAAAAAAATTCGAAAACAATTGATGGCCTGAAGTCGAAAAAATTTTAACAAAAATCGATATTGTTCGATGAATAGCTTAGTTTAAGTGAGCGAAAAATACTCTTTAGTTAAAAATAGTTAACAAAAATAAGAAGAAACTAGAAAAACATATACATAGTAATTCAAAAATTGTATAATACAGAGAATGTAAATAAAGTGATAATCGAGATGTTTTTCTAAATAGATAACCCACCTCAGTTAAAAACCAATGTGAAAACCCTGAAGATCATTCTTATTATTTAAACCTCTTAAAAAACCTGTGTTTTAAATCCCAAATTAAAGCGGATAAAATACGTAACATCAAATTACAAAATCTTAGAAATGACAAAAAAACTAATTATAACAGAATTACAGTCCATAATAAAACTAGTTATGATATCCCTTTAGAAGTTCTTGATTTATTATCCCTCGGTAAGAATAGAGCAATAGGAAGTTTTAATGATATAAGCTGTCAAAACTTCGTAGAAATAGATAAATTATTTTCAGTTTTTGAGAAAGAGGCCAAGAAAAATCAAATTTCTGAAATTGATATTGCTGGAATGAAATCTAATTCAATCTTGACTGGCATATCTATGTCAAATGCTAAGACTTTTGACCCTAGAACAAAAATCTTGAAAAAATTTCTAAATGACCATGAAGATATTGTACTTCTGAAAGTAGAATAAGGCAGCCGATCTAGTGTTCAGACCCAAAAACTGAATTATAATAGTAAGATAAAATGTCTACTAGACAAAAATTTCAAAAAATTGGAAGGCTATGATAGAACCAGTTTGGAACAGGATCTGAAAGAATATAGAAAGCTTTTAACAAAAACCTTTACAGGGTGCCTACCAATTTGAAAAATTAGAAGTCTTTTTCCAAACTACTCTCTTTCAAATTTTTACGGGCTGCCCAAGCTACATAAGGTTAACGAACCTCTTAGAGGCCTTGCAACTGCCTATGATGCGCTTGTAAACAATGCTGAAAAATTTATAAAAATCCTATTAAAGCCTAAAGCTGACGAATGTTCTTTTTTAGTAAAAAACACGAAGGAATTTAAAGAACGGTTTCTTAATGATCAAAAAAATTTTGACCCAGCCATTCATAGAGTATTAACGGCCGACATTGAACAAATTTACTCGAATGTTAATGTCGTGCGGTGTGTCTCTTATATTTTAGAAAAAATATATGCTGACCCGCGTAAATATTTCAACTTCAAAGGCATAAATGGAGAACTTTTAGCACCGCCAAAAAGAGAGAATTTTAAGCAATTTTCAGTAAAAACGCTTAAAAATTTCAGCATTGTCAAAACGCCCTTAGGAGTGTACCAACAGCAAACCGGACTTAACATGGGCAGTGCTTTAAGTTCTATGCTATCAAGTTTATTTATTCATACTCTTGAAATAAAAATAGTTGAAAAATTCAAAAGAACTGGGAAGCTGATAAGCTACAGTAGGTTTGCGGATGACGCACTTATTAGCATACACAAGAATACCATGAGGGCTTTCATTAAGAAAATAAATAACTATGATAAATCTATTTAACTATACCGTAGAGGAAATGAATCAAGAAAATCAGATAGTTTTTCTTGATACAACAGTATATATTAATTCAAAAAACGAACTTGAATTCAAAAATATCGAAAAAATGGTCTTCAAACAGTTATTTCAAACTTTGAACACTCTGTTGTCAGGAAAAATATCTTAAAGGAGGTATACTGACCAACCTTCATAGGGAACTAGACTCGAGCAGTTCACATGAAATTTCTTAGAAACTCTTGAAGAACTCAAGAGGTTTATACGAAACTCTTACCCCTGCACTTATTAATAGTAAATAAAAATATTCTTATCAGACAGCGAAAAACCGGCCCGAAAACCTCTACACATACTGTCTGTTTTGAATACTCCTCACCTCAAATAGAATATTTTATTTGCGAATTAACCGTAAAATGGCAAATATTATACCTGAATTTCGAGTAACGTTACTTACGTAGCGTAAAAGTTAACTCTTCTCATTTTTAGCAAAACCAGTGACTGATACATACGAGAAGTCAACCTTGTATACGAATTTTATGTCCATGTAATGAGATTTACATAGGTCAGACTGTCGTATGCTCATCCACAGAGTGAGAAACATCAACAAAACTCTTCCCAAACAAACATCAGTTTACATATTTCATGCTGTGACGCATATATAAAAAACTCGAATGATTTTGCTGATGAAAACTCAAACCACTTTACCAGCCTCAAAAGGCAAAATTTTAAAAGACAAGTTTAAAATTATTAAGAGTGGTTTTCAATACAAAAAAGATCGCGAAAGAGCTGAGGCTTTCATATCCGAGTAAACAAACCATCTCTGAATGATCAATATGACCACAAAGCGTTTAAACTTATCTAGCTGTTATGTGATAAATCAGCATCTTAAATGCAATGATTAATTTTAAAATTTATTAGATTCTTCAAAAGTATTAAATTCTAGACTTCGGTCAATTTGTGTTAAACTTGAAATTTATCAAAAGTTACTTAAATCTGAATGATTGATAATAAATCGAAAGCTAAGATAAATAGTTTTTAATAAAAAACATTCATTTCATTCAAATATTAGGATTTGCCGGATTACTCTGAGTTCCGATGTGCAAAAAAGCTCGTCTTAATCTCTTACAATGTTCTGAGGGATACTGATAAAAATTTGAGCAATTTTGCCAAATATATCCTCGGAGGAGATAGATTTTTGAAGTCTGAAATTGTGAAAAATCGTCGATTATTTGGCGTTCTAGGATTATTTAGTCGCCGGATTAAAAAAAAAGCTTTTATTAAAAGATCGACATACTACCGTTTCGTGATCTGTGAAAATTTGAGCTTAATTTGATATACCGTTCTGGTCCCAGACTCTGGGAAGAGATAGATTATGCAGTTCTGAAAGAGTCTTCTTGTAAACATACTGTAACTATTGGTGTAGATGTCACAAACTATTGGTGTAGATGTACTATTTCGTAAGATCAAGGATAGATCTATAAATAAGTATTTTCGGTTTTTCTCATGAGCTCTAAGTTTTTAGTATATTTCATCGAGTAAATGTCAAATCCGAGTCGAATACCACCTTAAGTTGTGTGATCATTAATCCTTCGTATGCAGTCCTTTCATACCAATTACTAATTGGCAATTAAGTAGGTCGGTTGAAAGAGCTGTAAAGTGGTCATACAAATGTAATCTTAGTTGGGTAGTGTTCGGATCACTACAGTATCTGGCTTCTAATGACTGGTGGTACTCTACACAGCCAAACATATGGTAAAAAACATGTGATCTATCACATCGTAATTTACCAATTTTGAGGCCTAGTATTTCAAATTGTTTTACGGCAACTCTACGAAAAAAAATTCAATTTCTCACTCGCAAAAAACCGTGATTTTAAAATGATTATAATAAAAGGATCCGTGAAAGAATATCCATAAAAGGATATCGTTTGAATATAAGTGAATCATAAATGACGTCTAGTAAAATAGTACACACCTATAATCTATTTCTGAGCTTGATTTTCAATTATCTGATCCGCACGATAATAGAAACAAAAAGTCCACGATAACGGAAAATGAAGTTTGAAGTTCATCACAAGGTTATCATGATATTTTTGAAAAAATTGATGAAAATATGCCGTTTAAATCAAAAATTAGAAATTTTAGACAGACATAACGTATTTTGTATTGTGAATCATAGTATTTGATGAATTTTAATTGTATTTTCAAACTTAGAATTTCCAAATAGAATAAACATATCTATTATCAACTTTTGAAAGTTCAATTTAGGACCAGCAAAAGTTTTACAGGGGGCCTCAATATCGCCCAAAGTTTTTTGCAAAAAATTACGGCGTTAATGACACATTCCGAAATATTGGCACATTTGACGATATGGGGACAGTATAAAAGACACAATCTGATAAATGCAAAGTGAGGTTTTATTCGGTTACAACAGATGGTAAAAAGGGTGATTTTGTTCAACAGTTTACGCAGTTATAGAACCTTGACAAAATAAGATGTCTTATGATAAGTTTGTCGCAAACACCACGTCAAGACATATTTTAAAGTCATTCTGCTTCTTAAAAGAGAAAAGAAACATTTTTTAAGTACAGTTATAATTAGAAATTTTTCATAAATATTTGAAGATAAGTTATCCTCCCTTGTTTTTCAAATTAGAAAATTGCTTGAAAAATTTTTTTGAATAATTAATTCATTACTGTGAATAATACACTTAAAATACGCTAAAAATACTTCATAGAATTTTATCATAGAAACATTAACGTTATCAATATTAAAATTAATTCATTTTTTCTAATTCCATTTAAAACTGTGATAAAAATTGAAGCAGAAAAATTCTGCCGATAATACCGATAAATAGAGTTTCTCCTCAAGATACATTTATTTTATAATACAAAAAACGCTATAAGTTTATAATTTTCCTGGAATATGAGTTATATATATATCTTAGTGTTACGCCACTTATTCTTTGTTTACTTTTCACAAATTTGTCCTTTTATGCTTAAGTTTTACTGCTCAAAAAGTATATCATTTTTTCATCACATTTGCCCAAAATTTTAATAAAAATTATGTACTCATTTTCCCCATTTTATGGATTATTAGATATCGGTTTTCATAGCTATATTTTACTTTCACCTTGCCAGCAAAGTGCTGAAAAAATTTGTAAAAATTACAGTGAAATTTAAATAAAAAATCATTTTGATTTAACATTTTTGGAAAATTTAAACTTGAAACCAACCTAAAACCGGTTAGTAAAAATTGTTAAAATAAATTAAAACGGTATTTGATCTCAGCAATACATAATTGTGTAAAAAACATAGTAATCAGTGTTTTGACTAAAATCGCAGACAAAAATAATATTAATCCAGCTACCCCCAATACACGTTTTTTTTTCATTTTCCTTATTTTTTCGTTTTTCTCGCGAATTCAGGGCATAAGGCAATAACAATCATTTCATAGCCTAATTTACATAGTATTCGAAATCACCTTGACTCTTCTAAACGCCACAATAATGTCAAATTACAGATTAAAAAACATCTTCCTCATTTTAGTTTCAAAATGAGTCGCCCTGGCGTTGGTTCGTATAATGAATCGCATCAAGTACCAAGACCCATTGCCAATAACATTGCTCGTAATGTGCATTTTTCACCAGCAGCGAGCAATAATCCTGACGCAGGCTATTCCAGCGAATCAGATAGCAGAGATCGCTCGTTTTCCGATGTCTCAAGATCTCAACCAAGACTGGTTAGTGACAATAACCAACCATCGAGCGGTTCCTTCTTACCACGGAACCTTTTTCAAGGCACAAACAACGCCCTTACAGTTCCAGCTCCGCTCTCGCAACCGATATCTTTTCGACCACCAATCCCAACAAGTCAATCCAATGACGGGTTTAACAATAATCGCGGCTCATCACGTTTTAGAGGTACAAACGGTAGCTTTTCTCCCCTCTCATATAATAAAAACTCGAGTAGAATGCTCGATTTTTCACTTCAAAAAGCTGAGAGTGTTTCACTTTGCAGCATTTCCGAAAATTTTGATTTGACCCAAAAAAACCCAAGCTCGAATCTCATGAAAAAAAGAGCGGTTATTATTTTTCCACACAACTATTCTAAAAAATCTAAATTAACCCCAAGCTCTCAATATAAAATTATCCCCAAACTTCGTTATCAGGGAATTATAGAATTTAATAAAATAGCTTTTATGAATGAAAATTCAGGTTTTGGTCGTGGTCGTGGCCGTAGTGCGGCCCCTTACAACCGCGAACAAGCTAAGATCAATAAAGAACGAATCACGCGACAAAGGGAAATGATTAATTTTACAATTCACGAAAATTTTTCGTATATCCAATACTGGAGAGTTGCCGCTGATCGCGTTAGTGAAAGTCATGATTTTATTGATGCCGCTAATGGTGCTGAACTTCATAAAATCTTAATTCGAGGGGGTGTTCAAACTAGCACTGTGTCCAGAGCCATTAAAAATAACTCCTCTCATGAATCGTCTTTCCGGCTAATTATGTCTGTCAATGGTGAAAATTGCGAAGCAGTTCAATTTTTCACAAAAATGGAATATTTAAAATTTCCATTACGCAACAGCGCAATCATTGACAGAAAGGACAAGATTTTCAAATACGGAAATTGTCCTTTTATAACCGCCCATTGGTGTCTCCAACATGATGGATCTTTCTCGTTTATCAACTCCAAGTCAGAAAATTATACCAATTTCATGGTCAATGCCGATAAGGCGAATAATAAGCTTGAAAAAGATTTTGGAAAAACATGGACGTTTTTCCCAACAGCTGATGAAATTCGTAAAGGTCTAAAAAATTTAAGCGACTTGACGCACTACACCCGAAAATCCATGAGCTGGGCTGACGCGGATCCCTCTATGAAAGAATTTTGGTTAAAAAATAGTGCCATGTACGACGAGAACCTAAACTGGCTCTCAGCTAATAAATCCGCTTTTCGTAACGCTCATGAAAAAGTAACCCTCATGTTCTCAAAAGATCTTTTTGCGATCGATGATGTCGAATTCGAAGCTGATGCAAGGGAATGGGCCAAAATTGAACATGAAAAATGGCTTAGTCGTTCAGAAAGTAATAAGCCGATAACTTTTGAAAATTTGAGTGAATTCTTAATTAAAGGCAAACGATTTATTAATATCAATGCACCCCCTAAAAAACCGTCCCCCGCTGAGTCTGTCAAAATTTTGAAAGAGGAAACTACTGATAAATTAAATACGCTTGCCGATCTTCACCAAAAACACATTGAACAACTTTCCCTACGTCGGGAATGGAATGAACAAATTGACACCAATATTGACACTATTCGGGCCAGTCAATTTCAGCTTGTAAAAGGGATAAATAAACGGCTTGAGTCCCACAGTAAGTTATTAGGTACAGAATGTCTTATGATAAACGCAGTTTTAAAACATCAGGAAGCGTCAGACAAAAGTATCGACTATCAAAGCCGACCGAAAATAGTCAATAATGCGGAAATCACCACCCTACGAAAAAGTTTCAAGAAGGCAGCTGAAGAAGTTTATGAAGAAACCGACCTTAAAATGCCAACCCTGACCTTATTAGACAGTAAAGACATAGTCGAAATTGACGACGTTGCTGTTATCGAATCAAGCGACATTTTCGAAAAACTACGAAAATCGCTTCTGAATGAAAACGTCGAAAAAAATGAAGGGAAGTCTCAAAATACGAACCCAATGGATTGGGAATCTGATGGTCTTCAAGCGGCCCCTGCAGTTACAAAAGAAAGCTTAAAGAAAAAGAAGGCCGATCGAAAATCACAGAACAGTCTATACAATATCTTAATTTCTATGAACAAGGGAAATACGGACAATTCGAATAACCCGTATCAAGAAATTAATTCAGGAACAGCGTTTGAAGAAATGACCGAAACTCAACGTGCAACTTCTGATGAACTTCGCAATTTAAACGCAAAAAGAGGGCGTGAAGAGCACCAAGTACAAATACCTGTCTGGGGTGTCACTGCCAGTCCTATTCAATCGGTTAAAAAAACTAAAAACGGGGGCAAATATGTTTTAAACAACCGTTTAATCGACGAAAACACCACAACAAAACAACGGCAGGTTGATATCAGAAAGCTGCTTCTTTTCACCTTTTCCGGATCACTAGAAAGACTAAACGAATGGATCTGGGTTTGCACCTACTACTCGGCGGAATTACTTATCGAAATTCAAAGCAGATTGGATTTATTTAAAAGTAAAACTGATACTAATGCAACTTTCATTCCTAATTATAAGGCAGAAGATCTCCGAAAATACATTAATGATATCACAAGGTTCCAAAACGCCATTAATGATACAGAATTTATTAAGGAAATTCGGGAAATTAAGGGGGCTGTTGGCTGTGTTTTGCCAGTCATAAATCACTCTATTGTGTTGGAGTGGATAAAAACTTACATTCGTGACCCTCTTATCTTAAGCGAGAAAAAAATAAGAGTAGGTATTGTTAATTATGAGGATAAACTTAAAGCCAACAAAGTCGATGGTGAAGGCGTTGTTGGTAAACTTAACTGCACGGATTTATTTCATATTTTGGGAAACTGGGCTGATGAACGTTCCCCTATCCCCCAGCCCTTTCTTTTCAACAAAAATAACAGTACCCAAGTGAGTGTTAAAAATCCTGTCCCAAGTTACATCAAAGTTGATAATGAAAAGTCATATAAACTTTTTAATTCGCGAGTCGTATATTATTTACTACATTATTCATTTATGCTAATAGTTCTCAGACACTGGTCACAATTTTGTAATAGCTATTTAATTAGAATTGGTACTTGAAAAAACGAAAAACCATATTAGTCATTAACAAACATTATAAGGGTTTAATTGTCTCATTTAATAATATTGAAAAAATATTGGTGACTTTAATCTTTTTGTCGTCCCTCGGTGATTGAGTTATAAGAAATAATAGTTGTAATAACTATTCTAAAAAAACAAAGCTGATCTCTAAAGTTAAAAAATCTTCCGATCATAATCAATTTATTTTAGTAACATCGAAAAGACGTGTCAATAATTTTAGTTATCGCCTTCCAACTGCTTTCATCTCGTACAATTTATCGTGTTTTTTATCAATGAACAATATTTATTTTTCATCAAAGTTGCTTAAAGTTCAATGTTTTAAAGAATCTGATTTCAGAAAATATCCCCCGTCAGTAAGTAATAGCAATTCAAGTACCCTTAATAACTTTTTACATAAACGAAATCAATATTTTTTCTCACTGTTTGATAAAAATAATTGTTGTTTAACAACAAGTCTCTCTTATTGCCGTAAAAATTATAATGATAAAAATTTTTATCAAATAAGTGTAATTCCTGACGCAAATAAATCTGAAAAAACTGAAAAAATTGATGAGTTTCTTACTTATAAACCCAACAATTTTTTAAACAAATTTCATACAAATCTAAAAAATAATTTTAGAGCTCCTGTTAATACCAAGCCTGCAATTAATAAGTTGACTCAGAATTATACTAAATTTCAGGAAACATCGGATAAAATTGCTGCCATTGATAAAAATGAAAAAGTAAAACTACTTGACAATATAGCTACAGTAGATAACCTCTCAATATGTAAAAATACGGTGAAAAATATTGAAAATGTTAATATGAATTCAAATATTATCAATTTGAAGAATGAAATTAAATCTTCTTACTATGACATAGCAAAAATTGATAAAAGTAGGACCCACCCCATTTCGGAAGAACCGGATTTAAGTCTTACTGAAAATAGTTTTCCAAATCCAGATATCAATGAAATGTATGAAGACATTTATGCAAATGTGGATCACCACAATATGAGTAACGATTTACTTAACGCTATAAATAAATCGGACTTTTCAGATTTATCTTCTGAAACCTCTGACTCAGACCTTGATAAGCAGCAATTTTATCCGCGTATAGACCCATCTACTGCCAATTGTGATGACTTTGTTCAATGGTTCACGGAAAAGGGACATAATGAAATAAGGGTCGGGGATGGAATTGTCTTTTTAAAAGATATTTGCAAAGATATTGACACTTTAAGGCTTTGTTTTGAGTTGTATGAAAAAAAGCTTGTCAATAAATCCATGTATTATAAAAGGGCCATCGGTATCCATCTCCCACACAAAGAACCCGCTCTAAGGCTGTTCCAAGAAAGACGTGCTAGCAGTCTTTATGATAAGATCACAGAGTTCCCAATCGACGTAGGTGAAGATGACCCTTATCGTTTTCTTATAAATCCCCCTGTCCGTACAATAAATAAAAAATTGATTGAAAATAAAACCAATCTCGATTTTATTAATGTCAACCTGAAAAGTGCAAATCCTAACAAGTTAGATAAGCTAACTAAAATTTATAATGATGTGCCCATTTTTCTCTTAAATGAACTGCATTTGAATAATGCAGAAATACAAAATGTAACTCCGGCGGGCTATAAGATGTATGTAGGTAAAGCTGACATTAAAAACGTCAGTTATACGGCAATTCTAGTGAAAGAGGAATTGGCCAAATTTATTGTACAAATCACAGTACCAGCATTTTTTTGCAAAATAAAATTTTTTCATGAGCATTTAAAGATATTTTTTACATCTGTTTACAGGCCGTGTGATGGTTCAGTAAAATACAACTACACGGGTGAAAATATTCAGTCCTTCTTTGAAAAATTGAAAAAAGTAGTAAATGACTCAGAAAAATATTGCTCTGTAGTGGCAGGCGACTTTAACATACATTTTAGCAGTAGTAATAGCAGGTTTTCGGCAAAAAAATTAGATAAGCTTGTTAAATGTCTTCCGGGCTATAAAAACATGGTCAAAAAGAACACATATAGACGATTCATAAAAGCCAAAAATGCAAATTATGAATCGTGTATCGACGGTGTCTTTACTAGAAATTTAAAACTCGATGGTTTTTTCCATCTTAACCTCGCAGATGAAATCCGAACCGACGGTCATCTCGGACAGAGAGGGCTTATAAATTTTGATCTAAACTTTGCGCAAATTCGTCAGATGAGTTTTAGCCGCAAACATGCATCTGACGAACAAATATTCAACAACTCAGCCAAATGCTGGGCGGTTTTTAAAGAGACGCTTAATGACAAATCTATTAAATTGCAGGATCGTGATGTAAGGCTAAATTGTCTTTTTGAGAAACTAGTTGACCTGACTGAGCCCGAGCGGATTGTTGAGCGTAGGGTGGGGTTCTTTAAGACTATATTGCAAGGTCCTACAATGGACTGGCGCAATAAGATGAACTTTTTAAGGCGCAAAAAAATAGAAAGGCCTGATGACCTTTATATTAAAAAGGCCTTTAATGAGGCCAGTAAATTATTTAATAAACTCTCGAAAATCGACCGTATTGCCACAATTACTGAAGCTCATGGAGTTGAATTTGTTAACGATATCGAATTTTTTAAAATAAACCAACGACTTAATAAAGATAAAACAAAAATAAGTGAATGTCCACTCAGCGTTGATGAGATCGCTGACGGTTTTAACGATCTTCAATGGAAAAATGACATTGACATCTCTAACCGAACTTTTCGACTCGAAAAATGTGCGCAAAACCCAAATAATTACCCAAAATTTGAATTCAATAAAGTAGTCTGGGAGGGCAAAAATCGTAGGTTTGCTTTTGTTTCCGCGCTCAAATCGTGCAAAAACAATTCCAGGGGTCGTAGTGGTCTCACAAAGAGATTTTTGAGTTGCTGCACACCAAATTACAAAAAAATAATGCTGGAATTAGTTAATAATTCGCTCACAAACGGTACGTACTTAAAAGCCTGGAAGACTTCGAGAGTCACGCCCATTCCCAAAAAAGGAAGGGACCCAAAAACAATAAAAGCTTACCGACCCATAAGCGTAGGTGATGTGATCGGTACTTGTTGCGAAAAAATTGCAGCATCTCAGCTGCAAGCTTATCTCGAGCGCTACAAACTAATTCATAAGAATCAGCATGGGTTCCGCTCAGCGCATTCTTGCAGTACCGCCATCACAGAAATGACCAACGTCATGAAAAACTACAAAAATTTTAAATATGTGGTTTCTGTGATGGTGGACTGCAAGAATGCGTTTGGCTCCCCATCTCATGTAGCCATTTTGGAGTCGGTCTATAATTTTATGGGTGATAAAACTTTTGAGTGGTTTGAGTCATTTTTGGAAAATCGCACTTTTTATGTACAAAAGGGGGACAAGCGTAGTAGTATACGTAAACTACCAGAAAGAGGTGTCCCTCAAGGTAGTGGGTCTGGTCCAATACTATTTTCAAGGGTTTTCAACGGGGCTCTCGAAACCGTCCAAAAAAAATTCCCAGAAATTAAAATTTCGGCTTACGCCGATGATATAGGGCTGATTATTTGCGGTAACAATGAAGCTGAGATCGATCAAAAAATTGAAGATGTTTTTAATTGTATGACAAAGGCCCTACTCGAAATTGACACTGGAATCGAAAAATCGAAAACGCAGGGCTTCATAACCGGTGAGTGGCCAACCGATAAAAAAATTATTATTAATGGCGATCCAATTGAAATAGTCGAAGAACTTTTATATTTGGGGCTTCGTATAGGAAAAAATAAAAAAAGTAGAGTCGATTTAGAACCGCAATTGAGGCATATTGAAAAAAAAATGATCTCTGCGGCCAATAAATTGCTTACAATTATTAAATACGGTACAAGAATTCAACTAATTAGACTGTACAACAGCTTCGTTACTGGCTATTTCAGTCATGGGCTGGACACGCAGCCTTTANGCTCTAGTTAACATAGGGTCAAAATACTGTTTTGGTTATCCTGAAGCCAAACCAAAAAAAATTTCCAAAAACTCAACAAGGCGGTCTGCTCACGTTTTGTCCGGTTAATTTAAATCATAAATCATTCTTTTACCTTGAAAACTCAGGAAGGAGATACATTTTGAAAATTTGGTTTTTGTCAAAATGTATCTTTTCCCTGAGTTTTCAAAGTACAACAATGATTCATGATTTAAATAAACCGGACAGAACGTGCGCAGACCGCCTTGTTGAGTTTTTGGAAAAATCTTTGATTTGGCTTCAGAATCACCAAAAGCAGTATTTTGATCCTATGTTAACTTGAGCAAAATACAGTTTTTTGGTGATTCTGAAGCAAAATCAAATCGATAACAAAGGGATTCTGGCGATGCAGCCGTTTTCAAAGGAATTTTATGTGAGTCAGGCTGCGAGAAATAAGTTTCAGTTTTTAAACAAATGTGGTACTTATTCCACTGAAATGAAAATCCCACATGACTTACTTAAATATAAAAATAATCCCAACTTCAAAAATACCTGGCCTTACTGCCTCATAGACATTTATAACGAATTACCCTGGCATGTTCGCAGTAATCTAGGGACTTATGCCTTTAAAAATGAAGTATCTGCGCACTTTTACAGTCAATGTCAACACCCTTATAAAAAATTAAAAAAACCAAAAATTAATACTTGTAAACTATGTGAACCACCGAGTAGTGATTATGAAAATAAAATTAAAATTCGTAGAAGCATTAACAAATATATGCTTCTTGGTCAAACAGAGGACTTTTTTGAAATAGGCTCAAAAAAGGAGATGCTGGAGCAAAATTTAATCGCATATCATAAACAGGTTGATATGTTTAGATCTGAGAATTATGGTTATTTTGATACCAAAAAAATATTAAAACATTATAATTATAAAATCTTTGACTGGTATCCTGTTGATAGAAGGGGGGATATTTTGAAAGAAGGTTTACGTAGTGGGATACAATTTGATCGAAAAAAATTCTATGAATTTAAACTGTGAAGCGGGAGAGAAAAATTTCAATACATATAAGAAATGTTCTCGTATTCTTTTTGGCTCTCACTACCTTTTGAAAAACGATTATTGGCTTGGCTGTACCTTGGCTTGTACTTCTACCATTTTGAGCTTATTTCCTCTTTTTAATAACAAAACTAAATAAAAAACATAAAAAATTATTTTTAAGGGCCTGCAGCCCCTCTGATATCATTCTCTTTTGGCCATTTTTTCTTTTTTTTTTTTTCTTTCCGTTTATGGCAAAAACATGCAGCAATAAATAAAAAGACCCATTTGATTTAATCTGCTCTTTGATAATATTAAGTATCTAATCTCAAACCCTTCAGTTACGTACAACATGGAATACCTGAAATATGCACGTGATGTTCTACATATCGACTATGAAGACTGTGAATTAATTCGATTCCATCAAATTTCATCGCGAAAAACTCTCAAATACACCCTAAATACCTTTCATAAAGCAGTATCTAAAAACTGGATTAAAATCATTCCTATTCAATTATTAGTTAAAACAGAAATGTTACGTAAATTAGTTGACAATGATAGGTATGCTTCCCTTAAAATAGATAGGAAATCTAAGAAAAACGAGAAAGGTTTAATTCTTTTGCCTCAAGTCAAAAATCACAAGTTTTGTGACATATCTATTTGGCCCAACAATACCCCTGCATCTGTTCTGGCAACTATTTCCTGTCACGACTGTACTAAAGGTGGTATTAAAATAGCTAGGAAAAATTTTGATTATATAAGACGCGTTGAGTTAGGTCTTTTTCGAGAAATTAAAATTGCGACCCAAATAATATCTAGGGGTCAATTCAAAAACGAAGCAGATCTTTTTACCACTGACATTAATGAAAGAAAAATGCACATTATGTTACAAAATACGCCCCTTTTCTATCATCATCTCAAAAATAACTCTATGAATTCCGTCTCGGAGGAAAGTTTAAACACAATCTTTTGCGAGTTAAAACGGGAAATTAATTTTCATAAAGTTATGCCCCAACTTCTTATTGAAGACAAATTATTACGCGAATTTATTATGAGTTCTGGGGATAAAGAAATCAGGCTTATTCAGGCCTCCAAAAATAGTAACATTGACAACTTTAATGACTCAGAGGACGTTGAAACTGATTTAAAATTTTTCGAGATGTTTGAGAATTTTGACAAGATAAATGATGAGTCGGTTTTGTCTGATATTTTTGCACCCTTGTCGCGCAGTTTTGAGGATTTAAGGAAAGAGGAGTTCACAAAAAAATATCGAGATTCAAGATTTTTTGTTTCTCTTGATGAGGATGAATCTGATTACGAAGGTAATACTCAAAGACAGCGTACCTCAACCAGAAACAACCAAATCTTTTCTTATGACTCAGATACGCTTATAATACTCAGAAAAGATGGTCTTCGCAATTTTGACAAATACGGTTTCTACTTTGAAGAAAATGACCTCTCAATTAAGTCACTTGACTTAAATGCATCTAATCTCTTTTTGGAATCAAATGAGAAATCGAATGTGATGCACAAGGTTAAGAAAAACTTTGACTATCTTAATCTTGAAATCTCAAAAATGACGCATGAAGTAAAAAATTACATAGGTTATATTGACTCCTGCAGTCAAAATGCAGGAGTAAATATGTGTGTTTTAAAACACAATCTTAATTGTGCTCACTCTAGGCAAACCACATTATTTAAACTTGAAGAAAAAATGAAATTGTCAAAATATACTGCAATGACTAAAATTGAAGATATTCGGGCCAGTATGTTGGCAAACGACGTTGAAAATGTCAGAAATTTGTTATTTATGATAGGAAATACTTTAGTCGACAAAATGGAAGAAATAAATACGGTTATAAATGGTGATAATTCTTTCGATAAACTGTTCCCAGATTCAGATTTTATTTCCGAGAACAAAATGGTAACTGAATATGGGGTTGAGACTAGGAAATATTTTGTTAAATTAATAGGACAACTCAAATTTAGGCTGAAAATCTCCATAGGCGACATCTTAATTACGGCTAATAAGCATACTAAGATTATTCAACAGATGGACCTCACAGCTCAAAATCCTATTCTAAAGAATTGTGACATAGCGCTGAATCACATGGCCCTAATTGGGCAAGAAAGGAAAACTCTAAATATTCTTGAAATGAACCCTACGTGGGGTGACATTTCAACAAGTGAAATGCCGATTTCTACTGACATTAATCAATACTCAATTAATTTTAATAGGACTGAGATTGGCAAAAATCAGCGTAGCAACATAAGTGATACATCCCCTCCACTAATGGAAAACTTGCTTGATCTCAATGCATCTCGTGATATTAAAATTGATGATCACATTAACAAACTTATTAATATAAGGAAAATTACTCCTCAAACACCCTCTCTAATCAGATCCTCAGCCAGAAATAAAAATAAAAATTTATCGCAAAATGACTCAACATTTGAAATTAATTTGACCAGAACAAATGTTGAAAAGCAAAATGAAAAATTAGTTCGTCGTAAAGATCAAATTCTAAATAAAGGAAGCAATCCTACTAAAAAGCGGAAAACAGTCAAAGGAAAATATGAACTCTCTGATTCCGATGACGAAAATCAGTAATTGTTAAAAATTAGGAATAGTTTAAGTCCAAAAAAAGGGAATAAAATATTGTTTACTTTACTTGTTTCGTTATATATCGCTATCTGTTTTCGTTCTAAATCAAAAAATTTCACCCTGTCCTCGCTTATTTCTGCAATAAATTACTAAAACTTCATAATATCTAACTGGACACTTTTAACATAGATATTTTCTATAGCAAATAATCATATTTTTTAAAGTCTTAAATTTTTGGGCTATTTATTTTTTTTTTTTTGACAAAGTAGTTTAAAATAAAAGATTCATAATTTTATTGCCTTAAGTAAGAAAAACCATAAAATGATGAATTAACAGATTACAACTTATGCAAAAGTCAAAATCTTTTATAATATTGCCTCAGTTTAAACTATATAGTCACCCAAGCATTCTTATCGAAAGCATTTACAATAACTTTTGCATAAGAAAAAACATAAAATATTTTTTCTCCGGCACAGTCAAACACATATCTATATACAGGGTAGTTTTTATAGGTGGAAATTAAAGCTTCTCTGGACTCTTTACTTTCAAACCCTGGTTTTCTTCCAGAATTTTGATCGTAGTAGATCCAATTTGGGCGCACAATAGCAATCTCAGGCAAAAGTGAGAAAAACTTTTTAAACTTGCCATGGTCGTCAAAAGGAACAAATCCACCATACACCCCTAAAAATTATGAGATTTATGAAAAATTTACGTTCACATTTACTTTAATGTTTGTTTAAATTACTTAATTGATTAATTATCGCTGATTTTGCTCAGTATTAAACATTATTCTCTTACTTTCAACATTGGGGAAACTATCGATATTTAAGATAGTCTCATTATGGTGGCGTTCCAGATCATCACCACATTTAAATCGTACTGGTGTTGGAGTCAAGGCTCTTCGGATAGCTACAATGCGGGCAGCCATTTTTGGGAGTTTCGAGCGGATGGCCTAAAAATAGTATTAAATAAAATGTACTATAAAAATAGTGTACTATTTTATCCCATATTTTACTTTCGAGTCTAAAATTAAAATCAAGGAACGTAGAAAATTTAATTTTTTGTTCAACCATCAAAGTAACTAAAATATTGTATAAAAAAGTGATATTTAAGCACCATAATACTTAGTTATCAATTAAAGTTTATAAATGGAAATTATTTTTTACAAATTGAACAACTATTCTAGTTATAAACGGGAAAAAGAGAACTTGTATAATTCAAGCAAAAAATATGTTTTAAATTATAAATTCCCTTTAAAATAATGATTACATCAGTTAACCATTTATGGAGATCCCCGGTTGACCAATGAGAGCACTGTGTTTCACTTTTCGACCAATGAGAATTGCGTAAAGGGGGTCTCCATAGATGGTTTTTATGGTGCTTTTTGTTAAAACCTATAAATTCTCACCGCAATATTAATGGGGCATTTGACGCCAAGGGCACAATCCCGAAAGTTGCAAGGATCTCCGATCTCATGACCCTCAATCCCAGTGGTCAAAAGGTCTCTCACACGAGTTTGCTCCAAGTAAAGGAGATGAGCGTGATCATGAAGGAATTCTTCATTCATCAACTGGCCAATCACAGGGGGGTTTAGTGATGCGAAAAATTTCAACTTTTGCAGCGTCAGTTTCTCAAGACGTATACACAGTATCTTAACAGGACGATACTTTGCCCATGAAGTACTCAAATAACTCTTGAACCCATAACCTAAATAGGTTGCCAACTTTGAAGCATCAGCGATAATTGACACTATTTTTGGCACCAAACGTGCAGAGGCATTCTTAAATTATAAAAAGTTAAAACTCTTGGTACATAATTGTCTTCTTTTTTTTTTTTTTTCGAATATCTAATTAAAAATTACTAAATGTTGAAATAATGCTTTGGTATAAGTGAACACGACCGAATTACTGATGAGCATTATTATTTACGCGTGGCTAGACAAAAGTGGTGCGTTTTAATTTGAGAATATTTATTTTTTTAATATCTTTTACCTCATCTAGGTTTATCCCAAAATCCTCGTCGGCATAAGCAGTCGCATATTTGGCTTCCTCCCGTCGTGTCGCATAAAACATTAAAGAAGCCCCTAACTCGCGTATCTCCGCTCCATTTTTTACCACATCGGACATATTTACCCTCAATTTACCAAGATGATCACCCGTGACCAATTCGATTTTGTACATGTCACTCAAAATATACCAACAACTTTTGGTAAGTGGAGAATAGGGTCGCATACTTTTGGCCCCAATTCCAGTGACTATATCGCAAAAGATCCCATCTTTCAAGCCAGAAGCTGATACATATCGGTTCCAGAGAACTCTATCATCATCCAGAGGGATGTATCCATCGGTACCACCTTTTTCCGAGGGTGGATAATACATTACGTTATCATGTAACTGCCCGAGTGAAATTGTGGGGATCCAACTTAAAATTAAAATTCGTAAACCGGCACCATAAGATTAAGTGATATTCGACCAAATAAAATTGGTATGATTTCCATCGGTTTTAATTAAAAAAATCGATTATATTTCCACATTCGCACTTTTGTCGGTATCCCGGCCTTACTACTCTGATACACATTAAAACCACGTGTCAGGGCCGGGATGTTGACGGGAGTGTGACTATGATTTATAAAGGGAAGCCACTTTCGGGCGAACTAATAAATAAAAAAATAAAATCATTTTGTTGTCAATCTCTTGGAACTATATTCTTTTTTTCTATGTTTTGATTCAGTCATATATTCTTGACTATATTTTTTCTTCTTTCACATATAAACATAAATTTTTTGATCTACCGTTATATTTAAAAAGAAAAAATTTTGTTAGTTCTAAATGACCTATAGATAATAATATAAAAAATAAGTTTTTAGCTACATAGCGAAACTTTTAACGAACATTTACAGTTTAAAATATTTGTATAACTTTTTCAATTTATGAAAATTATCGAGGGTTTTTCAAGTCTAATTTCAAACAAATATTTATGGTCTTCAATTAGGCAAAATTTCGTAATGAATTATTTTTATATTTCAATGTAAAAATAAAAATGTAGATTCGAGTTCTAGTCTATACATGTAGAACGCGAATAAAAATTAAAAAATTGATATCGGGTCATCTTTTCTTTGTCTATTTTATAAAAAAGTCACCAGTCAAATACAATTACTTACAAACGAATTACGGTGGCCAGATTGACCACGACCGAAATTGTACCATCCTGGGACACATAGGCATGCGAAGAATCAACTTGATGCTGTCCAATAGTGCATCCAGGGCATTTTTGTTCACAATTTCCCTGCAAAATCACATTTCCAAAGGGACAATATTGTTGTCTGACCATATCCCTTTGGAGTGAGGTCAACCCCGTTATATTATAATTGCGGGAACTATGATAAAAAATAAGCCGGCTCCGCCTGACAAACGTTGCACGAGGTTCTAAGAGAAACCTGTCCCCAAGTGCGTCCAAATCGGTTAAATCTGCCCTAAGCAACGGAGCTTTCTGTCCCTCGATAACATTATCTTGGGCACGACGTACACTCATAACCCGATTACGGAATTTAAATGAAGCATGATCGGCCCTTTCGAACTTTAATAATTGAATATCCTCTGCCTTGAGATGGATTGGAGCCTCAGTTAGGCATGGCTACAAAAGTAGTTTAAAGAACTACTTATATTTGAAAAATAATAAAAAGAAAACTGAGTAATATAAAATCACAGTTGTTTTTTCATTTTCCATTTTTTACACAAAATAAATCAATTATAAACTTTTATTTTGTAAAAAAATATACTTGTTATAATTCAGACATATTAAATGAGCTCGGATAAGTATTACTTAGTATAATTTGTCCTATTTTTTCAACATTATTTTTTCAAACTGATAGTTATTCTTTTGCACTTTTAAAAATGCCTTAATTAAAGAAAATATTATGTGCGTTTGCACACAGCCCAATTAGGCTTATTTATAAACCATTTAACTGGCCGAAACTGAAAACTTTATGCTAAAAACTACATCATGTGCATCTTCTAGCTGCAGACTAAGTGCTTTTTCGTTAAGCTGTTATGTCATTTATCACAGTACAAAAAGTTTTAATATAAAAAGTTAAAAAATGTATCAAATAGATTTCATAAAGTATCAAAAATAAAGCCCCCTTAGTTTGCATAATCATTTTTTTTTCTTGAAAAAAAACGGGCGACTTAGTGTTCTAGTTGAAAACTCAAAAACTAACCTCATGAAAAGCCTCGTTAAGATCAACGAAACAATTGTTTTCGTACAAATAATCATTTAATCTTCCGATTGCACTTGCCAAAATGGGCTTTTCCAAAAAAGTGGACTCATCCTTAGCCTTCAGGGCTAGGTTGTAGGGGGGTAAATACGGCTTCAAATCGCAATTGTTAAAAACAGTGGAAATGGCTCTTATGGCCTCATCACTTTTATAACCAAATTCCACCACGGAATCTGAGAGCAGAAGTTTTAAAAAACTTTTTACAACCAAGGCCCAACGACTGAACCAAGCTTTTCGATAAATAATCCCGGCCTCTGATGATAACTGTCTTATCATAGTTAATCGCATCTGGAAAGCAATCGTCAAACCAAATATTTCCTGAGCAAAAGCATCAACCACGTCGCGGGTTATTATACAAACCACTTCATACTAAGCATAGGGGGTTAGAAATACAGTAGATAACAGTTAACCTTTACAGGTCACACCTTTATCAAACTTTGTCTTTTTTCTTAACTTTTTTCTTAACTTTTTAACTTGACATTTTCAGCTTACGTATTGTTAATAAATATAAAAAAAAAAAAAACTTTTTAACTCACAGACACATTCTGCTCATCTCCAATAGGGGCCAGCTGTAGTGGTCGCTCATCCCATTTTAGCTCCTCACCTTCAAAAAGGCTTAAGAGTTCTGCTATAGTGATCATATCACTTTTCTGGTCAAAAATTATATTTTGGGATTTCTACTTATTGCGTGGCGAGTAAAATCGAACTGACAAAAAGTATTTTTGTGACAAATTCGTTAAAGTAAAAATACTTTTTTCTGTTATCAAGACCTTCTAGAAAGTCTTTATGATACAATATATGCTCAGATACAAATATAATTTGCCGTAAATTCTGTTAGTATTATTGCCAATTATGAGAATAAAATAATTAGAAAATATAAGAATTAAAAACTGGCATTTTATGACGCAGTGGAATATTTTTAAGAGTGATATGGCGATTTGCGATTTATATTTTCTGAGATTTCTCTCTTTTTTCTCGTATATGATTAAGGCATAGAATTGTTTACTTGATAAATAAAAAAGTATAGGAAAATTATCATCTCAAAAAGATATATTAATGAAACTTAAATAATAATAAAAATCATGGTGCTGGATTGGTGCTTAGGATGGCGGCGAGGATAAAAGGCAGAAGTTTCTAGAAAAAAACGTCAGATAGAAATACAAAAAAGCAAAATATTTGGAAACAACCCAATCACTCATGATGTTGACGTGTAAAGATTGGCGCTAACAACGATAACTTCAATTTTCAACAAACATGCAAAAACAAACAATTTCAATCAGAAGTATTGGAATAAACAGAAATAAAGACCTTTCTTATTTCTGAAACTGACACATATGAAAAATTCACAAATCTGCCTTGCAACCTTGCATCATGCCTTTCTTGCACTAATCCGAACCACCGGGGTTCGATTCTTACTAACTGCACAAAACTTGATTCGTTTATAATTTCCACAATGACTATTTACACCTTTTCGCGTTATTAAATTTTATTTATGTGTTACTGATGAGTCACAGTGATTGACAGAATGACCTTCTGAACTGAAAGTTCATGAGTTTTTCCTCGGACACTTGTCATCTCACTCAGTA
>SCLH01001174.1:143577-164178 GCA_004367855.1 Oikopleura vanhoeffeni | reverse complement strand
AAATTGATACGAAAACATTCGTGGACAGACAATTGTCACAACGAGATTGTTCACAAAATGAATATTGCACAATGTTCTGAATAACCAAATTTGTAGTCTGTTTATTTAAAAAAAAAATTCAATGAGTTCGGTATTCGATATCCCCTATTCACACTTCTGTAATATCCCGGCCCTGATTATGAACGTAGTGTGTTTTTAAGTAGTAGGGCTGGGATATTAACAAAAGTGTGAATAGGGGATATAACTGAAAACATACCTCAGATTAAAGGAAGAAAAGCTTGACCTTCGGAATCTAAAATTCTCAGGAAAACTTGACCCATAATCGTTTGAACAAAAATTGTTTCTCTGAACGAAATATTTATTCGTTTTCCCGTTTATCAAAATGCTTTGAGAATCAATTCCTGAAACATCACTTCTCAAAAATAGTCATTTTCATCTTGAACGACTTCTGTTAACAACTGAAAATGTCTTTGCGACTTTTGTTTTTTTACCAACGTCATCTTGCATAAACTGAAAAATTGCATGAACTTCGTCATCCAATAAAGATTTGGTAACCTCCTTGAGAAAAACAATTGGCACTTCTATTTCTTCAACAGACGACGTCAAATCTTTCGGGTCGCTATTTGACGTCTAGCTACCTTTAAAATTAATAAATCAATATATGTACATTAAAAAGACCACCATTTTAGTTTAACGTGAAGTTGTAAATTTATTTTTGTTTGATTAATTAAAACTTTGGTTAAGGGTGTAAACTGTCGCATCTTGGAAGCCAAACAGCAGGTTTTCAAATGGTTGATTTTTATCACAAACTACTGGCCAGAATAGATTTTTTAAAAGTGAACAATAACATTTACAGTTGATGTTGTTCGCAAAGACCGTGCAACCAGAGCACCAAAGGTCCGGTTTCATCCTTCAAAAATCAATACAGTGCTGAAATTGGCGAAGAAACACTTATTTGCTCTAAATTTCAAGGGTATCACGAAAAATACAAACACTTTTTGAATTTTCAACGACAAAAACTTGAATAATCATATAAATGAAACACTGGAAGTAAAGCTCGGAGCGCCAAAATTCCACAATTTTTAAAATTTTCTGAAACGATTTAAAAATTCCTTAAGGAATTTCCATCATGTTGACAAAATCGTGAGTGAAACAATTCTTATCGCCGATTCAATATTTTTTGGTGAACCAATGAAACAAAAGACTTCTTAATCATTTATTCTTGGCCATATTATTTAAAAAAAATTTGATAATATCTGGAAAATTTTCAATGTCCTTGCATCTCTAAATCGACCAGTACTTCCATTAAAGACAGCCAGCAGTTTAATTATTTTTTGTGAAAAAACTAGTACTATGTACATCATGTCAACGTTTTTTTGCCTTTTCCCAATTTTTGCATTACTTGCTATCCGTCAATGAGACGATCATTTCGGCAATACCTACGTCTTTTCCAGATTAAACCAATCAAAACCGGTGGAATTCAGAATAAAATGCAAAATTGGGAAAAAGAAGGCAAAAACGTGATAAACTGTCAGTGTTTAATTGAAGTATGACCATAAAGTATGAATATCCACCATGGATTCCCCACCTGATTTTCCACCAACTGTATGGTTGATATCCCTGTTCAAGAGTGAAAAAAACCACAAAAAACGGTTAAACACTGACAACTCTCTCTCGTTTTAGGTTTCGAACATAGAATTCTCGAATGTAAAAATCAAAAAAATTTCAAGTTTATACTTGAGGAAATACGTGAAAAACCCATAATAATTCGATGGAATGTGACATGAAATTGAAAAAGTCCAATTTGGCAAACTCTTTTGGCAGATTCTGCCTTTTAGGGACACATTGAACGACCCAAAAAGATAAAGTGTAACCAGTGAAGGCGGCTGTTTACCATCAAGGGTTGAACCATCTAGGGATCGAGAACTGTAATCATGAAATTTTGAATTTTGCCACTTCAAAATTGGCAATATATTAACTGCACAGAAACTTTCAATTCCAAATATTAATTGAAAAAAATAAAGTTTTAACTGGCTTAAAATTAGCTTTAAGTGTTTGTCATAATCACAAAGTGGTATAAATGCGATCAAAAATTTGATCACAACTGCTGTAATCATAAAAATAAAAGGGATCAGTTAACAACAAAAAATCGAAATAAAATTTTACGTTAAAAGTTTTAATAAATCTACGCTAAATATATGGATATTGGACCTCAAGAAGTCAGAATCCATAAATAATTTGAATGATCACAACGCAAAAGAATATTAGCACCCAATCAAAAAACCGTTTGATTGCGAAATAGCCGATTTCATTGGTCAGGTTTGAGAAGAACAACCCCAATCAAATGCCTCAGATTTCGCATTTTTCAAATATTTAGGAAATTTGTACTCTGAGGTCGGTAATCCATATACCTGGGTCCAAATATCAACTAAAACAATTTTTGAAATCTTTTTTAAAATAAAATTGGGAAACATTTGAAAGTTGAATTTATAAAAAAAATAAGTTCGGTCTAAATTGTTATACGTTTCACGCATATTTCAGAATATTTCCAACAAAAAAATAAGTTTGAGAAAGTCGCGCTATAATTTTGCGTCGAAAATTTTAAATTAACTATCTAAAGAACGTGGAAATAAATATGAATACAAATTATGTGATACGAATCGTTTTTTATTTGAAAAGTGTTAAAAAACTTTACATTTCACATACATAAAAACCTCGGAATAAAGATCATTAAACTTAACACTCCCGATGGGGCGTCATATCTTCCAGCCGCGACAACCGAAAAAATGAATATCCTGAAGTTTCATTGAGCGAAAAGAGCTTCAAGCATGATTAATCTCTGACGAAAAATGTTAATAAAGCAAAAAATCAGTCACTGGTAGAAACAATATTTATTCCCCGGTTGGCACGCTGATTCGTGGTGGATTTTAATCTAACACAAAACTAATTTAATTTTTTCGCAGCTCTAGTAAAGTTGACAAACAAATCACAGAATGTAACAAATTATCAAAGTTTTGTTGCCGAAAAATATATCGTGCTAATAACTTTCGGAAAAGAAATAGATACAATTTAAAAAATTAATTTTTTGGACATGTTTCGCTTTTTGAATCTTCCAAAAATTGAAGAAAAAACGATATTTTTAAACTGACCTGATTTTTAAAAACAAATACCCAAGACGTCTTTAAAGCTTTTTGAAAGTGGGGCTTAATTTTTTTTTCTAAAAAATTTAAGCCTTCATGCTGAAGTTTTGGCAATTCCTAGACATCGTCTGTTTTCTGACTCTGTGTGTTTCTAAAGAAACTTTATATGTTAATTTGCTGATATGAATATACGAAAACGTTCCGCAACAATAAAAATGAATTTTAAACTGGAAGTATTTTTTCGTTCCCAAAAATAATATGACTAACTGGGCGTCAGTCCTGAGTCCAATTAATGCCAAGATTAGTTAATAGGTATGTATTTCAGGGTCGCAAGGTGACCTCAGAAAACAAAGAACATAGTATTTGTTTGATTGAGTGGTTTTTTTCAGTATTTTAGTTTGATTTTTTCCATGGTTGATTTGCCAATAACTTAAAAGCCAATATAACGATTGGAATTTTGTTGAGAATTTTGTGGATTAAATTTTTTTTGTTTAATCGGGAGCTGTACATGTCCAACGCCTAGTAACGGTTAAAAATAATTTGTTGGTATGCCCGCGCACGTTTAACGTGTCAATTAATAAAAAATTTATGGGTACGTAAGTTTTGAAAATTTGTTGAGTATGCAGATATTTTTCATCAACAGTCAAATATGTGATTATAACAAGTATTACATTGTTTGACCAAAAAGTTTTGTGAGGGTTTCAGGCGAGCGTGAATGTGCAAATTTTAATTAAATTTTCTAAATATCAGTTTTTTAATTCATGCTTTTAAAAGTTCCCGCTGGCGTTTGTTTGGCGTAATATAGATTTTTTGAAAGTATCCATTTTGACCTTTAGCTATTTTTTCAAATTATGAATGTGCAATGAATATGGAATTGTTTTAAATAAATTTTTAATTAGATTTTCCCATGACCTGAATATGAGCGATATCTTTAATTGTCCTAAATGAATCAAGAGTCTACTGATGCCGACTATACAAAATTTGACTTTGAACTGATTTTATAATAAATAAAAGTCTGGTTGCTTGATGGTTTTAGATTATGTTATAAGCTTTAAATTAATTATTTAGTTCTAAAAAATAATTGATTGACGCTTATCACATCATCTAAAATCCCAGCAATATGTCTGAATGTATAGTCTTTAATGGTATCTAAAAATAAGTTGAATTTTTTCCATGTTTTCTAGAGTGAATCCTAATTTTTTATTAAAATATTAAGCTTATTAAAATAGCATATTTTTCCTTAATGTTTTATAACTACTACAATTATTATCTCAATAAAAGTGATATGCCAGTACGGTTTCATTTTAATTTTTACTTTCAATAACTACATGTATTATCATTCTAACATATATAAAGAAATTGTTTTCCAAAAGTGATGCGAGATTTTCTTTGCATACTTACAACCGTTTATGTCGTCGAAAATGTCTATTGGAGTGCTTAAATTCTTTTAATCATTTCCCCTGAAAAAAAAATTTGTGAACGTTTTACTGGATATTTAACTTGGAATGTTCACTTTTGTGGTCAAATTTTACCTACAAATTCAAAATTTTTTATCACCTTTGAACTTGAGTGAAAAATAAATCTGTGAAAGGTCAAAAATTTACTTCTCCGAGATTTTAATGCATGTGGGTTTTAAGGAAGAATTTTGCAAGTTTGGGACAGACAATGTCATCATAGTTAATCATCGGATTGTTGAAAACCCAAGTCACAATCGAATTTCCTATCTCTTATTCATCGACACATCATTTGAAAATTATTAAAAATTTAAATATCGACATCAAAAACAAAAAATTTGGTCTGAAATTTTGACATTTTTCTATTTCCATAACCCACGCCTACACAATCTTAGTTTCTGTTAACCCTCCTTGAGCTCATCAATGACTTGCAGTTTCTTAAATTTTGTATTCAGACTGCAAAACCGGTTCTATAATATTCATTTATTGCAATGTGAAAACATTTCCAACAAATTATTATTCAAACAAATATTGAGACATTATTTTGAAGTAAATACAGTGAAATGGCAGAACAAGTTTGATTCCAAGGTTTTTTCGGACGAGGTTGTTCGTTGAAACTCGTTACGTCTATACGGTATTGACCATCGCTGCACATATTTGCCAGTTAATCTTTTTTCGACTTTCCTATATTTCTTCAACCTGGATTTTTCTGCAGTTTTCAGGTTCTTTTTCTTTTTGATAAGTTTGTTCTTGACCATGATAATATTACTTCTCTCGTTATATTTTGTTTATTTTCTAGTCATTGATTGAACACAGTTATTTTTGGTGCAAGCAATGCGCCGGTTTTATTCATACCTAAGATGTCAGTCCGTCAAACTGTTGATTAATCAAATTGAGTTTATTGATAGTTTCAATAACCGCTCTATCGCGCAGTGGTCTGTATAACTAGTTGATGACCTATCTTTATTTTGTTATTCAGCAAATCCGACAACATTCCTTTTAAAATAATCAAGCCAACTTTTTAATTGTTTAAAAACAATTAAACAAATTTTAGCAAACCATTTCGCTTTTTACCAAAGTCATCAGGATATTGAATAAGTTCAGCACATACCTTTTCCACACGGAACTTCATCTCAAAACCGCTAAACTATAGCGCGTGTTCGAAATCCCTGTGTTGTCTTAGTTTATCTTCAATATGATCTGTAGCAGGGTTCTTTGAATATGGAACCGCTAATTTACGGTGTTTAATCACTCAAGCAATCACTGACATCACTTACGACAACATCATGATTCGAAACCGCGCAATAGACATAGTAGCGTTTTGAGATGGAGTTCCGTTGGAAGAAGGATATAAGAAACAACTAAATTAAATATTTCATTTGTTATCTAATGAAAGCAGGGTTCCTCTCGGTGTGGATTGCATGCAGAAATTTATATGTTTGGTTAGATCAGTGAACACAGATATACAATTTCCGGGTGAAATACCCCTAAGAAACGGATTAAAACTAATTTAATTGCTATTTCACTTTAAACGGTGATTGAAAATTGTTACGTGAACTGTGATGCTTTAATTGCGTTTGAAATCTTTTAGGCCAAGAAAATTAATTTCGTTAAGATCGTTTATTTCACACTATATTTCACAACACTTCAAACTATAGTATTAACTCGCGAGATACTTTTAGGCGATGTAATCATATCACAACTGGTCTAACCTGAAGATTTCGAAGAACACTTTGCATACCTTCACATCCAAACAATTCCATTTTCATATCAGAGAATGACATCAAACGAATCATCGTTACTATTATTTTTCATATGTGGCTCGCCTATAAGAAATAACCCCTTCGGTTGACCTTTTTTCGACTAGTTTTATCCTTACACCGAACATTTATTAAACAACTAACAATTGCTTTCAATAATTTGTATCAATTTAAAGTGTTATTTTATTGACCTTTTCTGTACTTACGGGTTTCGAAATAAAACTAATACACGATATTAGTAAAGAAATTACAGGAACACAGTTTCAAATGCACTTTCAGCGTACTGAAAATGCTGAATCCCGAAAACGTTGGTTCCTTTTATCCAGATCTCAGACAATAATAACCGTCCAAAATAATCACCCGCATTCTGAAACTTTTTGATTGCAAAAGCATTTTGTAACATTGCCGTATACGGTTATATAACCGGTTTAGTTTAAGTTTTATAAATTGATTTCATTTTGACCGAGTTTCAGATTTCTTATTCTATTCTCAAGTAATAATGTACAGAAGTATAAAAATGATACTATAAGACTTTTAGAATATAAGAATGAGATGTTGTTCAGACAATTGTCAATTATGAGTTTTGGGCTAAGTTATTTTTAAAAATAGGTAGCCCACGGTTCAAAAAAGCAAGCCTTTGAATTCTTTTAGACAGTTTAGAGTTGGCCCGGGAGGTTCTAATGAAGTAGGCTTTGTATTTGATCTACAACATAATTTTGAATATTTTTCTTGACTGTGAAAATACTTTAGTCTTCTATTTTTAGTGCCAACTTGTGGGCTTTAGTTGGCTAGATTTTTGACGTCTCTAAAAATTTTCTTATTTTTTTCATGTAATGAGGACAGGAGCTTAATATTGATTATGATATGGTTATCGTATCTTTTTGAGAGCGATAAATGTTCCTTGATTCTTGATCTAAGGGCTTCTTGCACTACCTACGTAGTCAGTATTTGCATGAAATAATAAAGAGATATTGGTAATTTGAAGTTCATATTTTGCTCTTCTTCCGGGGCCTTCTTGCACTTTTATAATAATTGCGATTTTTAACAGTCTTCAAAGCCAGACTACAATGGAAATTAGGTACAAAAGTAATAGTTATAACTTGATTTTCGTTTCCGATTATTGATCGGATCGCTATCTTCGCAAAGTTTAATGCACACGGCACCAATAAAATTACAAAAGTACTCAAGCCTTGGCCTAATCTATGAGATTAATGTTATCGCTTCTTTTCAAGATGACATGTGTACGTAAGACTACACATTACTCGCCAAGTTGTAACCTGTTCACAACGCTTTTTCACACCTTCAGCAACTATTCTTGCCGAGGATGTTGTAGTACAAAACTTGGTAAACCTTTATCGATACCAACTAGAGCCAAAATTAGTCATTTAGAAATTTAATGCTAATGAATTGCTTCTAAGGGGGTTTCTATCAGGCACCCACTATCTTTTTGTACTGATATTATTTTGAACTGATTTTAATTTTTGATCTCCAGTATTGTTTAATTATATGATAGAAATAAAAATTGAAAAATTTAACATTCTGGAATTTTTTTCTAAAATTTGAACAGCTTATTTTGAGTATATAGGTTTCTATAGGCAAGTCGTATTTCTTTGAACCTCTAAGACTAGGTCTGTTTTTGATTTTGAACTCACGTGGCTTTTTTAGTCATATAAACTCAAAAAAAATCGTGAATTACCAATTATTCGGAAAAAATATTAAATTTTTTCTGAGTATCGAAAATAAAAGATCTTTTCTGCTCATAAAAAGCGCTCGAACGGTTAAATATTGTGGTTATAGTTTATAATACCGCTTCAAAAACATTCAACTTACGATCGTCTTGGTCTTAAAAAAAACTGCATGGACCAATTGGAATGTTCAATAAATTTTCAAATCGTTCTGGGAGTTTAAAAAATGAATCGTTTAAAATCAGGACAAATTTTGTTAACAATTTTACGAAATACTGTGCACGGAAAATGTTTGCATGTAGGCATGAAAAAAAATAACAATTTCCGTATGGCCAAATAGCAAAAACAGTCTTTCGCAGCTTTTGATACTTTTTGTTAGGAGAATAATTGGAGAAAAAAGGACACAGTTTTTTCCGCCTTTGAATTTCGCAGTATGTCAATTTTTGAAGACCATTTCCTAATAGGAGAAAAAAAATAACAGCTTTTTTCAAGATTTGTTTTGTCCTGGTTACCTCAATTTACCGTTGGTTCAACTGCTTCTTTAAAAATATTGATTCAAAAACGTTTCAGAGATTTAGAACAACTTTCAGAATGTTTTATTCACTCTATGGGTCTATGCGCGACGAGAAATACAATCAACAAGTCTTTTGCCTATAGAACCCCTTAAATGGATACATTCGCGAGCTAGACTATCTCGTAAAAGTCTGGAGGACACTGGTTATAAAGGCGTGCTTAGCAAACAGCTACTCCATGTCATTTTTAAATGAATATCAAAATATTTCATGCAAGTGATATTGGCCTAGACCACCACATATCTAAAATTTTAATATAGCTTGAGTTTTCAATCTAGTCTTATTCATATTGGTTTTGATATTCAGTACTTTACTGGAACAGCAGTTGATTTTTTATTAATATTATTCACTATAAATCCTACTGTCTCCGTACAGTACTGAATATTAAACCAGAATATGATTTATTCAACGACAATTGAACTCTTATTTATTTTAACCTTCAAAGTTTATAATCTTTATGAATAACAAATGATTCAAGTTTGGAGCATTTTTTCAGTGTTCCATGAAAATCTTCGAAAACTTAATTTGTGACTGTTATTAATATTGAAAATGAATAAATTTATAATTGAAAACGGGGAGATAAGAGAATTCGTAGTTGATAAAATATTTGAAGACGAACAGCGACCGAGGAAACCTCGTAAAAAGTTGACTGGTAGTCAGTTAGGGAAATGAAGTCAATTCACTATTCGTGGACGACTGCTTATTGACCTTTCCTTTTCGTAAACTGAATACTAGACAATTCTTTGCTGCCTTTTTTTATCTCGTTGTTCAATCTAGGTGGCATCAACTCCGAAGACTGGAGTCATTTAATTTATGAAATTAATTAGTTGGCTTACTTTTTTCTGCTTAATTCGTTAGCTGAACCAGAATAATGTGCATCTACTTATAATAATAATTTTGCCTTTTAAGGGAAGATTTGAGTCGAACTTATTTTTTGAATTCGTAAATTTTCAAAAAATCAAAGCATTATAAAAATTTACCGCATTTTTTGTCCAAAATTTTTTCTGATCGTTTTTTTAAAATCTATGAATAAAAAATAAAAAAATAGCCACTTTCACTTTTTTTCATGCATGTCTACATATTTCTGACTGCTGTTTTGAAAAAACTAATATGTTATTTCTCATTTTTTGTCGACTTTTTTAGAAAAATTATGAAATTATTCCGCAAATCAAGTCCAAAATTTTTTATTAGTGGTTTTTTTGAACTCTCCATAAAAAATCAGCAGAAATCCATATTAAATGTTTTGGTATCTATTAAATATCCGTATGTCAACTAATGAGTTGGTCGCGCGATTTTCATTTCTAAACTATCGATGAAATTTTTACACAATTTGGTACACTCGATCAGTGCCATTTGGCATGAATATTTAAAAATTTTTATGCTGGTTCAAAAATTCCAATAAAATTGTGGGTGTTATAGGGCGCCATTTCTTTAGCATAGTAAGAAAATTTTTAATATCAAAACGCAATTGAAGGTACATTTTTATCTCTCAAAAAATGATTTTTTTCTCTACTTTTTGCCATTTTTAAAACCATCTTTTTCATGGGAAAACTTTCATATCCAAGGAAATTTGTTAATAGCACATAAAAAAAGACTTTTTTTAGCGCATAACACCCGACAATGTCTAAAGTTATTAATATCGTTTTAAAAAAAATCTGTAGTCGAGTTTAGTTGGAAATGGAGTAGCGTGAAAACGTGTTTTTTATATTTTTCCCAGATAATTAGTTATGTTGAGAAATTTAAAATATTACGTTTGCAAGATTGACACTTTTATTGAAGATAAAAAAATTAATCTTCACATTTTTTTTTTCTTTCATTTATCGCTCTGAAAAATTACGCAATCTCCGGATCGATGCACCCCTAAAGAGATATAAAAAATAATAACTACCTGTTTAAAAAACTACCTCTCCATAAATTTTAATATAAATATTTGTGGAAGAGACTAATTTTCCATTGAGTTTAAGAGCTGTCAGTAGATTTATGACATCTATAACCGTTTTGCCCACGCTAAAGAAATATTTTGTAAGGTGTTTTTTATGAATAATAGCATGAAAATTCAGCAGATTATTTGTGTATATTTTATTTTTTATAAACAAAATGAACTTCCAAATGTGCAGATATTTGAACCAATTTGAGGGCGCGAATGAAAAACTATATTTATGTTTACTGACTTTATTCATAAACTTTTTCGCTTTCTTTGCGGATTTTCTGGCCTTGTGTCGTTTTTCTCTTTGATTCTCTTTAAGGTTTTTCTTATCCTTTTTCTTGCTCTCTCTTCAACATTTCTCCTCTATCTTCTTCTTGACCAGCTTCAACAGGTTCTTCGCTGAGGGATTTGACGCCTTTCGATATTCCTGTGGTCAGAAACGTGACGGAGCATGGCTTCAGCTGCCACGGCTAACAAGCATTCGCTGATGAGAAGATTTTGGACGGCTGAATATTTTTAAGTATTAATTAAAATTATCGATATATCATCGTGGTCCGTTTTTTATATTTTAGGCGAGATTGCTTGTTGCACCGACTTAATTATTCAACATACTGTTTAGAACGTGTAAGTTTTCAGGAACAATTTTATTAAGGAATTAAGATAACAGATTTCCTGTATCAAGGAACTTTTTGAGCTGCTAAGTTTCAACGAAAAAACAAGAAAAAATGGTTATTTTTTCAATTTGAGAGAACTAATTGTTTATCAATTTTTGGTGCGAAATTATAGTGTTCAACTTAGCCTAGAATATTCTATATTCTAAATTCTGATTCGAACAATGATTTAATTAAATCAAAAAGCTTATTATATTTTCAGTTCATAACATTTTTATTGAAAGGAAACCAATTTCAGGTAACCATTATCTCGATGTATCTGATATTAATTGTTTAATCAACTTTTTTGATTAAATGTTTATATTTTTTACTTTTTTGCAATGCGTTAGCTATTGCATCATCAGCATTTAAAGAAGACAGGTTTTGACAATTTGAAATAATCCAAATTATTCAGGTTTAAGAACAGTTCAAGTTCAAGAAATAATAATAGTGGCTCCATGAATCGAGACATGTTTAAATGTGTTGTGAAAATGTTATTTGTCTGAAAAGTCATAATAAGATATTCAAAGAGATAACAAACTCAATCATAAATGGTTCAACTTACATGATGTTTCGTCTGAGCTCCAAACTTCAACAGATACAATCCGGAACCCGCCGTTTAATAAAGATACATAAATTTCCCTCTCAAATCGCAAAATAGCAAGGCATGAGAAAAAAAGGGAAATTCATCTTGAGAATATATTTGTCAATACTATTATATTCAATATTTGATAATGATAGCTATAATTTGTGTTATGTAGACGAATAAATGTACTGGTTTTCAATATTTATGGTTATCGGGGGATATTGAAACTAAGGAATTAAATGTCTCTAAACAAACTTCTTTTTGAAAAATTGATGGAAGTTGATAATCTGCGGATAGCTATTTTAACAGATAAAATCAAGATTTTTAAAAAAGTTTTATTTGATTTCTCGAGAAAAATAATACCACTTTTTTAATTTTAATACTAAATCACTTTGTGTAATCATAGCTATGTACACAAGTTTTGATACTTGTAGATAAGCATGGTTAGTTCACAATCGCTTTTTCAGATAAAATAAAATTGAGAATTTTGCCATTTGTCCGAACTCGAATGGGAAAGTACATTAAGATAAAATTTATAATGATAAATTAAACTATTAACCTTGCGTAAGTGATAGCATCATGAATTCAACTATTCCTAGCTCCCGACATCATTCTATTGCGATGCTTGCAGCTTTTGGCCTGCTTCGTGCAACAACGATTCACCATATAGCATTGTGGATTTGAACTAACAATCCTATATATATTTTAGTTCAGATAACCACAAAGTAATTAATATTAATCTCTTATCTAAGTAACTACCGACCGCTGACGAACTCTCATGCGTAGAATTTGTTCCGAAGCGGCCACCAAGGTTGATTGATCAAACTCAAGATGCTATTGGCTGACAGTTGATCTTAACTAGTGTAGTCTTCAACCTAACGATATGCCATAGCAAATCACCGTGGTCTCCACGCAGCGTGCATACGTAGAAGCTGCGGTGACGTGAACGCGCGTGTATGCGTTAACGCTGTGGTGACGTGAACGCAGCGTGTTCGCGTAGACGCTGTGGTCACGTAAGACCACCGTTTAAATGAACGCAGCGGTGTATGTGTAGACGGTATGGTGACGTACAACCGTTTATACATGAACGGATCGGTTACGTAAAGTACGTCGATCAGAAGGTATACACTATGAGTAGGGTGCATCACTTCAGCTTCTAACTTCCCCCAATAGAAAAAAAATCCGTAAGAATTATCTAATAAAACTAAATTACCCACTGTAATGCCAACCTAGCCTAAACTGTTTAGTGAAACTTAGTCCTACAAATTAATTAAAAAAAATGAACCCATTACACTTACTACGGTTATAACACGAAAAACGTACTGACGGTATCATCTCGCGATGTTGAGCATTAAAAAAAGTTTCGTCAAGGCAACCAGAGCCACAATTGTAACTTTGAATGTTGTTTACAGAAAATCTAATGCAGTTGGAATTTAATTTTTCTGCATGAAAAGTTAAAATGATAATTTTGCACCACATTTTATATTTTGATTTTATTTTTAGTTCTAGAAAATATAGTGAGAAGCAAGGTATACCATATCACGTGATACCACGGTCACAGCTGTCTTCACAAGTTACATTTCCGTCGGAAACGATGCAAAAAGTATCTGGCCAACGTCATAGTTTTGTTCCACTTTGATTTATATCCAATAATTAAAAGTAATTTATAATAAGTCAAATTTGATTGAATATTATGATTTTTGATAAAAAATGTTTATTGATCCCTATAAAGCAGATTATTACACTTCTTTTTTTTATCATTTTCCAAGTAAATTGGTAATAAGTACAACTGTGGAGAATTTTTTGATTGCTTAAATTCACTTTATAATAATTAAATATTTTATGGGTACTTGAAAGTTAAAAAATTTAGAATTTCACTTCGGAAAAAAAATATCTGCCCTAGATACCAAAATTTTTTTATTTTAACTGTTATGCATGCACAAAACACTTTTTCCAGAAACTGGCTAATCTCACATTTGTATTATAATGTCTAGTTCCGAAAATAATTTTTTCAGAAAGAGAATCATAGGCAAAAAATTCTAATAAATCAACACCCCCGTATACTGGAACTAAACATTTGGGGAAAAATTTCAATTATTTTTTGTGACCGATCAAAATTCTTCATAATGAGTTTGAAAAAAAATATTCTACGATAACAGGCTGGAAAGGCTTTTTCGGAAGGCTCATAACTTTTTTTCTTCATAACATCTATAAAAAATCTCAGAATAGAAGTTCGTAATATCTGGAACATATTTTACTTCAACTTTTATCATATCATGTTCGACCACGGTAAATTGAGTTGACGCGCTAGCAAATTTTTTTTTAAGAAGTTGTATTTTTCGCCTTAAATTCAAAACAATTTGATTTTTCTCACAATATTGTATATTTTTATAACGAAAAAACTGGTATCGGTCGTTTCCTTCATTTTCACCCTCCAAAGTGCCTCAAAAATAACGAAAGGTGTCGTTTTTGGCCATTTTGCGACTAAAAGTCGTATTTTTTTCGTTGTATTTAATGAATTCTTTGTATGCACATATCAGAACATTTGCAAGGGGTGATGAACATCTTGCAGAATGTATTTTTTGAATTTCGACCTGATTGGATGTAAATCGACAAAAAGTGCGCGAATTCGACAATTTTGAATATGAAGTGGAATTAGACATTCAAATGCCACCAAATGCCACTTGGAAACGGTTTGCTGGAAACGATATTGGACTATGGAAAAAATAAACTTTTTCATCAAAATTAATTTTCGATCTTTAGCACCATTTCTGTTCAAAATCAGACCTGTCGACCATTGAAAATTCTTTATTTTTAACATAACGATTTTTAGCAAAAGCGAAAATTCAAATCTTCGAAAAAATACGAAAAAAATGAAATTTAGAACGTCGAAGATATATTTTTTTCGTGAGTTGAATAAAATAAATTCAAAATGGTCGACAGGTCGGCTTACCAATTGAGCAAGTCTCGGTGAAAAGATTTTTTAATGCTTGATTAAACAAAGCTTCGATGGATTTTCCCAACCGTAGTTTCATTCAAAAATATGATTAAGGATATGAACAAGAGCGAATGAACAAAACGAGGACATATTTGAATTAGTAAAAGTAGCCACTATTATATTTTTAGCCAATGATTCCAGAAAATATAAGTTTGAAAAATTTAGAGCAGAAGGAGAGGTTTTGATTATTTCTATTTTTTTGACAACATCACTAAACCATGTCATATTTTTTTCAAAGAGCATATAAAAAATATGAGGTCACCTAGTGGCAAGTGAAAGCAGCCATTTGTAGAGTTTTTTTCGGTTGATTTGAACCAAATATTTAAGAACATTTGAACCAAAAAAAATAAGGCATTTTTTCACAATGTCGGAACTTTTTATGGAAAATTTCTCGAATTTGATAGTTTAATTCGAGGTCAAAATTTTAAATGCTCAAATTCGCTAAGTTACAAAAGTTGCCCTGATCATAAAATATCCTTTGATTTTGTATAAGAAGAATATACTAACAGTAAAAAGCTTTTTCATCAAGAGCCGTATCCGTATCTGTCAAATGCACCGAGGCCTAAGGGCGTGTTGGTGTAGAATGTTGGATTGCTGGGATATAGCCTTTCCTCCAGCTGGACTGGAGGAGTTGATTACGGGCAGATAAGTAAATGAAACAACAATACGAGAGCTAAAATCTCTGTCAACTGCAAGTAATTTTTTTTTAATTCTGGTGAAGGATGGCTCAACCGGTGCGGGCATCGAAAAACTGGTAAAAATATGTCCTCAATTCACAATTTGTTAATTTCCGGTCAATTTGCTTTAAATTGAATAAATCAATAAAACAAAGATGTTTTGGAAAAGTACGACGTGTTCAAATAGTTACCGCGTTGTCCGGTTTAAAAAATCTCTTTCGGTTTTTAAGCGGTAAAAATGAAATTCAGAAGTTTTATTTGAAATCTGATTATGCTCGGTTAATTTTGTTCCAAATTCAATAGAACAGAACATTTATGAACCGTATGACATGTGGCTATATTTTACCAAAAGCTCGTTGAAAAAGTTATTCTCTGTTTTTTTTAAGCGTGAAAAAACGGATTCATTCTTTATAATTTCTTTGTTGGTGGTGGCTGTCTTGTGTTTGCTCAGCCCACGCCCTCGCTCACGCTCTAGAAAATAAATCAATCAGATAATCTCGTTTTATTCTTTTTAAGAATGGATTATTAGGAGAAGGATCTAGAAATATATATTAACTATTTTCTTCCACTCATGCATTCTTTACACGCACAACCCCCTTAAACACATTAAAACCGATTTTTTATTTTTGAAATTCCTTATTTCAAATCGTCAATAATACAGTTGGGAAAAGTTGGTTCGAAAACCAATTTGGTAAATCTGGCCTCAGTTTCGCATAATTTTTAGCTTTTTTAGACCCTAACGTTCGTTAAAATTTGTTATTCAATAATATTTATATAGATTTCAAATATTTATAGTGAAATCTTTCGTTGCCAACTTCATTAATTCGCACAACCGATAAAAGTTGTTAGCAAAATATTTATCCATCGTTTTTTAGTAACTGAGCATTCTGATTGAATATCTTGAATCTGGGTAGACGGCCTTTTTCAGTTAATAAAGCTAAAATTTTATTATTCACGGGCCTTTTTTTTAATTAAAACGGGCCCTCTTCCCAGATTTGATATCTTGAAATCATTTTGGTACCATTTTTTACTCTCATCTTCAGACAGATAGGCAAATTTTAATTTTCGTTTTTTGCGATGATGACGTTTCTCTTACTTTGTGAAATCTTATTCTCCCTACTAATTATTTTCACTGCTTTCAGACTGCAAATACACGCAGTTGTCAATAGAGGTGACTAAATTGGAGTGAAAAAATTTTCTATTGCTATTTGATTTTAGGCCCAAAAATTTGAGGTCAATAGCTTGCAACCACAAAATTTAATTTTATTTATTTATTTTCGAACAATTTCCGAGCCAAAATCGAAATTTCCCAAAAAGCACACATTAAGGAGGTGGTCAATCCTGTTAAACCTGATTTCTGATATTTTGGAAGTTATTTTATGCGCAGAATCTATATTCAATTTTGATAAATAACATCCATATCGATACCTCTAGCTTTCAAATCCTCTTGTGATTCGTTTTCAAGTCAAAATATCTCAACCAACGCATATTATGGCCGATTAAAAATAATCCGAAAAATCATTGAAAAGAGATGCATTTGTTCGAACGATATGCGATTGGCATGATTCTAGTTCTACGCCGCCAGACATTGCCGTCAAATCTGTGGACCCAATTTTTTTAAATTTTGCTTCAAATGCAAGAAAACATTCATTTTATGAGAGTCAAAACCGAGGCGAACAACTTTGTAGACTTCATTATTGCGATTTTTGCATTAATTTTATTCAAGAGTTGCAAACATATTTGAAAGTGTCTTATTTTTCATAATAAATGTCATCAATACATATGAATAATTTAACTGCTCAAAGCTCGAGTAGAGTTGATCACCCCTTTAAAAAAATTATTTTTCATCGGATGAATTTAATCAATCGAATTCGGTTGTTGCAAAAATATTATTCAAGCCAAAACATTAACAACCAGAGCTTATACCTGGACCTTTTTCAAAAGACTGATGCCCTTTCACAGCTTTTCGTAATACAACACATCTCTCAAGCTGTACAGTTTCTCTTTGATTTTTGTAATTTAGATTAAGGCATATACTTTTTGTTCTTAACCTTACAGTAGTTGCCAGAATGAACTCGCTATTATATAAATCCCTTGTCGTTTACTTATTCAAAATGATCGATCGACTTCGTCTTAAAACTTACATTTAAGATATATTTACAGTATTCATGATATCTCCTTTATTTTTCGTCAACGAAACTTATATATCCTCTCAGATTATTTGTTATAATCAGATTTATCATTTTCAAAATAAAAATTAAGTTTGAAGGAAGAGTTTGATAAATTGAGAATTAGTTTTTCCAGAAGAAGTATAATTTGAGCTATTTGGTTAAAGTTTGAAAAGAGATCCTATAGAGAACACCATGAAAAAATGATAGTCAATAAATGGTAAGACAAACTTTGTTCACCATTAATATTTATGATCATAATTATTCAAAAATATATTATACAGGGGGGCAATATCGCCAGCCCAATATCGCCGAATTTTCCAAAAAACCCCACGAAATTTCAGCATTTTTAACTAAAATAATTCCAGTGCCAATATCGCCGAATTTGCCGATATCGCCAAGTTTTTTTTATATTCCTACTACAAATTACTTTGTTTGCATCACGAATGACGTAATTTTCAGTATTGAATTTCCTAAATTTACTAATTTTAAGTTCTATTTGCTTGCGTTTTGCGTAGTAATTAATTATTCGCATTTTGGTGACTCACTTCCTTCGATCCTATTGTGAAAGATCATATAAAATTTTTTCGTCAAATAACGTCATTTTCAACGCCCACGCATTTTTCATTTTTCAAAACAAAAATTAATTCATGATTCCATATCGCGAATTTTTGCCAAAAAATCCGGCGATATTGGGCCCTCCTGTAATAAATTCAATCATTATGATTTTCTTAAATAAGTATAATTCATGAAATTAAAGAAACGATTTGAATAAAAGATTGTTTATGATAATTCGTAGTGACTAATTTGACATAAACCAATCAGGCTCCAGTTAACTTTTAGTATTTCTGATCTCTTTCAAAAAGATTCTTTTTGATTCATTTTCAAAATCATTTTTTAAATCTGTTTATTGTATAGAAATTTAAGTCGAAGAATATGCCGAAACCTATTCTGTCTGATATGTTAGTTTTTGGGCCACGAAATCTTGTTTTGGAGAGTAAAGATAGAATAGGTAGTAGCCTACTCCCTTCAATTCAAAATTTAATGAACCAACTAGCAGAACTTTTCTAACTGAAGTAACTAGCTGGGGTGTCGGTGGGACTTGGTTAAAAAATTCTTGACCCTGAGGTTTTTACTACTTTAATATTTAAAAAAAGTTTTTGTGTCAGACGAGAATTTTTGAATTTTTTCCAAGCTGAATTTGAACAATACCCAAAACAAAATGACAAAAAACATAGAACACGAAAAAAACTAAAAATTTTCACAAAAATGTTACATGATCTTTCGAATGAAACAAATAAAAATTGGGGCTAGCTATAATGTTTTTAACCAAAAATTTCTTCAAAAAATTAAGAATTACAGAAATTTAGGAAATGTCTGTTATTTTTTCCGGGGAGGTCGTGGATCAATGAAAACTCGTTATTCTTATTGTAACACCGGCAAAAAACCCATATTTGAAAAATAAATGCGGATCTTCGAAGTTTCAAAATATTATTTTTTGTCAAGCTTAAGAATTTATAAAAAAAATTAAAACTGGAAGATGCTTGTATATCCTGTTCAAAGGGAGTTAACAAAAAACCGGGAGAATGTACTAGACTGGGAAGTGACCGTCCTCGATTGGCCGACAGGCGACCTCTACACTCACCCATCGCTTGTGATCCTTATTCTACACCAAATTGATATCTCTCACCGGATTTTGTGTTCACTCACTCTGAACAGGATATCAGTTGATTGTTATAAAGTATTGCCCATAACTGAGGGCATTATTCACTTTTGAAAATAAAATTTTAAATTAATTCAAAGGAAAAAAAGAACATTCTGTTGTAAAATATTGGCGAATTAAAGTGATTAAATCTGAATAAATCTTGATTATTTTGATTAATCTGTATCAACTAGATAAAAAATATTTATTTTTTTGCCCGTGACCTCAGTGACCACCAGTCATGATCATCTGAGGCTTTCATTATCTGAAGGCAATTATTTATTTGACAATAATGAATTTTCATTCTGAAACAAATCCGATGCACTCAATCTGCTTTCGGGTTCTGTTTCTTTTGCATTAAATTAAAACGGTTGTAAAGGTAAGCTAGAGAAACATTATTGTGATTTGACAAACTAAAACTTAGGCGTACAATTTAGAGCACAAATTAGTCTATTTAACGCACAAATTGAATTAATAATGAGGCCCGGACGATTTTCGTGACGGACTTTTTTTCGTAAGTGTCAAAATTAATCTAAGGCTAATATAAATTTCTTAATAAATGAGAAGATTTTATTTCCATCTGAAATTTCTGTTCCAAATTTTGAAAAAATGGGGAAAAATGTTCTGAGTGCTATTTCCAAATTTTTTTGGTTCAATATTGAATGATGAAAACAGTTATAAACAGATTTTGAAATTTATTTTGAAGTATTTAGATTTTTCAAATTTAAGTGTTAAATCAGAAATTCTCTGATTCAGAATTTGTGCTAGAAAATATATTAATATTCTTAATATTATAAAAACTCATTTTTGTATATCAACGTTTCGATTTGAAATTCTAGAACCTCTTGCAAAAAATTGAACTTGACAAATTCTTAATTAAATCTTAAAAAATTCTTAATAAAATCAGAACAATGGCCTCTCATCTGAAAAATGCTCATAATCAGAATATCTGTTTTATAAACTTGCAAGTTGAAAATTGCAAGTAAATCGCTATTTAAATCAGGTTCAAGTTCCCATTGTTAGCATCAGGCTTAATTTATATGGTTCAAAAATTAATTTATTTAAAGGTGCTAATTTATAGCCCCTTTGACATTTAGGCCATAACTTAGACCTTTTATTCATCGCGTCAAATTGAAGGCAATAGGCTATTGCCAAATATCTTAACATTATCTGTAAACATTTTTTAACTCGCTTACCCTGGTTCAACTTAAAATTGCAAAAAAAAATATTGTCACAAAATATCTTATAAGAAATTTTCTTTAAATTATAAAAAAAATCTCAA
>SCLH01001174.1:127063-143563 GCA_004367855.1 Oikopleura vanhoeffeni | reverse complement strand
TACTTGAGAGGATTTTGGTTCTCTAGATTTGGCGTGAACCAAAAATCAAATTATGTAATCGGATCAGAGTGAATTTTTAATAATTTAAAACTTAATTATATGTTTGATTTGATTTATGATATAAAATTGTTGTTTCCGTTTATTGGTATAACAAATAAATGCAAACAATAGTGCTTCCGGATATTTTATTTTAAATTCAATTTTCAGCAGGGCGCAATTTTTTGATAAATAGTATTTTTTCAAAAACAGAAATAGCTCAAAGGTGACCCTCGAATACCTCAAGCAAAGTAACTGCCATAACTCGACAATCCTTTCTTTTCCTACAAGAAGGAGTAACTAGTGATAAATATTTTTCAACGTGATAACTGCAATTTGTTAGCTTTTCAGCAGGAAACAAAGAGAAGTTAAAATTTCATTTTTGATTTTCCATAATGCCATTGTAAAGATAATTACGTTTTTCGAAAGGCGTAAAAAATCACATTCAATTATTGTCAAAGAAAATAACGCCGAAATTAATCGAGAAATAATCAAAAAGTGGCTGAAATTAGTTCAAATAAGGTATGTGAAAAGTTATTAGTTGCATTGACTTTATGGCTTTGTGAGATCATTGAACAAAATTATTTTATATTTAAATTCAAATCAATTTACTGTATTTGTCCCGTATTGTGTGACGTCAATCACTTGAATCTTAGCAAGAAAAAAATCTGAATAATAAGTTTTTTGAAAACTCAATTATGACATTTAGAAATTTAGTTAGTACTATACTAACGATATAAACATATCGATTATGAATATTTCAAGGGTTTTTCGAACAAAATAGAAATAATTAAAAAGTGGTCATAAGAAAATTTCGAAACATCATACTTTTCACAAAATATTTATTCGGTCAAAATTTGAAAATTGACCAGGTTTGATTGGTTTTGTCAGTACGCTTCTTTGAGGAGTTTTTGGAAAACTTTCTAGAGAGTTCTTAATTTTATTAATTTTTTTGCATAAATTTCTTATTTCACAAACTTTGTTGAAAGTTAAATTTTTCAATGTCAGAATTTTTTCAAGCAATCAATTTATATTTCATATTTCAATATAATTTTTTATAAGTTATACAATATATATGTAATGTATTTATAATTAATATATACAGGGTGTAAGATTTTTCAATGTCAGAAATTTTTCAAGCAATGCAATTTATATTTCATATATAATTATTTTATAATTTATATCCTTTCGGAACGGAACTCCATCTCAAAAAACGCTTATTATCTCTTATAGCGCGTGTTTGAATCAACTAATGTTGTTCTTAGTGATTAAATATTGAATATGAATTATAGGCAAGGTCTTGATAATGGAATCGCTAAAATTTTATGGTGTGTAAATCATAAGACAAATCATTAGACAACATCAGTGGGATTCGAAACACCGCGCTGTTGAGATAAGTAAGCGTTTTTGAGATGGAGTTCCGTTCGAAAAGGATATATAATATACCAATATATAATATGTAATGTATTATAATATAATTATTAATTATATATAGCAGGGTGTATTTTTTTCCAAATTAGGAGAGCGATGAGAACGCTAATGTGAACGGTTTATTTCGGCAAAAATCTACGTCTCTCTCAGATTCAACCAATCGAAACGTCGGGAATCAAGTCTATCCAATTTGGAAAAAAGAACGGAAAAACCTTACACCCTGTATATAATATAACTGAAAATTTGCAAATAAACTTGTTTTATTTGCGAAATTGTGCTTGAACAATGCAAAAATTAATTGAATTTGCGACCAAAAATAACCTAAAAATGATGTCCAAATGCCCCTCATAATAACGATTATACGTAACGGTAATTAAATGTGATTTATACATTTAGAAACATAAACTTATTTATATTATGGCTATTCACCTGTTTTGAACAAAATCGCAAATAATCAGTGTTATGTGACATAACTTATGTCACATATGACGTAGGTGAAATTACTTATGTGACATGATAAGTTATGTCCCATCCGACATAACGCGTTATCCTCTGGTGGAAATACAGCGTGATTGAAACGGGGACAAAAAGGCGGATTATTGACAAAGAGATTAGTGGTCATTTATTCTCGTACAGAAATTCATTTCAAAATAAATATATATAGATAATATTATAATTATACGATTACTATAAGCTTATTTATACCTACTTGTAGAGATTAACTGTCGATACAAGTCTTTGATTTTGCTGAACAAATCAATAAGTAGTATTTAAGGGGAGAGTGTCCGCAAAAAAAGTTGGGCTGAAAAATGGATATATAACTAAATCGACCAGAAAAAACGATTGGTCTGGGTCTTGCAGCACTATTTGGTGTCTAGCGCCCTTTAGCGGCAACAGTGTAAATCACCTTGATATTGCTCTGAATAAAATAAAAATAGAGCCACTTGGAATTTTAAAAATAAGTGCATATAAATACTCATCTTATCGATTAATTTAAACATAATTAAACATTTAACCATTACACACGAATCGTACAATATTGTACAAAAGTGCATTTTTTTATTCCAAGAATTCGAATTAGAATTTAACCGCTTGATATTTTTTTATGAGATTCACAATGATTACACAAAATTGTCTGAAATTTTCAAATATCGACTTTAAAACTAGATTGCATCGCTCCATTTCGACTGAGAGCGGACGAAAGACAAAACAAAATATAATTTTGAGCTCTCCTCTAAAAGTTGAACTCCGCTTCATATAAATAGCTGTAGAAGTCTAGTATGACAATATTTTCGATCGAAAACATCAAAGACGATATAAAATTGTTTGAGGATTAAGATAATGTNATATGTAATTAAAATACATAATTTGAAAATGTCTGAGTTTTTATATATAGACAGAAATATCGAAAATGTGACTTTTATCGCTAAAGGAGTGTCGCTTTTGAGCCCTTTGAAATTGAAAAAATACTATTTTAAAAAGACAAGTTTGAAGATATTTGTTTGAACTTGCTTAATAAGTCGTAACTTTGAGATCGGATGTGTGATAGTAATTTTATGATTTTTTGAAAAGGGCTTGTACAATTTAGTACAATAAGTGTGTAATGGTTCAGAAAATTATTGGTGTGTAATGGTTAAATATATTTATTTTTCGATTTTATTATCAAAATCAATGCATTTTTATTACGAACAGACTAGATACTGAAAATTCAGTTAATTTCGAATCAAACAAACATTTTGTTTGAGCAAATCATCAAGTAAGGCAGTGAATGCGAGTTAAAATAGAGTGTCGGGAAAAAGTAAAATGTACAATACTGAATTTACAAAAATTAATTTTCATTTTGCATTATGAGTTATAATTTTAAATCTTATATATGGATTACCAACCGTCAGAGAACACAGCCTAAATATTTGAATGATACAAACAACGCAAGATATAAGCACCCAATCGAAAGCCTAGAAAAGCGGAATAGGCCGATTTCATTGGTCAGATTAAACCAATAAAATGCTCAGAATCAAATGTACTCTGAGGGTCGGTAATCCATATAGTATACAGATCCCTAATACTTCTAAAGAAATGAATTGTTGCAAAAATTGTGATTTATCAGTAGGTATTAAGGGGGTTGGTGCATTTTGACAGATACGGATATGGGCTCTTGATGAAAACCTTTTACTGGGTTTATATATTCCTTACAATATACCACCAAAGATTCGAATTACTGCTTTTTAAGAAAATTTTGACTTCGAATTGAACTTTTCGAATTTGACAAATTATGAGAAATTTTGGAAAAAACTTCCGAACTTTTGATAGGCTAAAGCCACTTGAAATCAGCCAAAAATGTTGGAAAAAATGATCGCAGAAACTTCTCCTTATAATTCATTTTTAAATTCAACAATGTGAATCTAAAAGTACTCCCTAAAAATTTTTCGGATACTAGGTTCAATTTTTATGACAAATTGATTGAAAGGCGAGTTTTCGCTTAAGTTTTAATTCCGAAGAAATACTTTTTGATCAAAATTTCGAATTGAAATTTCAAATAAGCCAGTTTTTAGAAGAGTGTTTTTAGGGGGGATATCTGTCTGATAAATGAAGGCCTTAGAGGCATTAAAATGCTCCAAATTGATCGGAGGTGATAATTAAGTGTACTAAGAACCCAATCATCAAAAAAAAAATTTCGGATTTTTTTGATTTTTTTCTTAGTATTTTTTAAAAGATGAAGTTATAAAATAACGTTTGCTCGAATTTGACCACTAAAACTTCGAATATCGCCTTGAACGTTAGCCAACTTTCTCATCAGTGTTTCACTCGCTTTCTTTGAGCCTACTTTCGAAAAAATCGTAAGCACTTTTAATTTCGGAAATTTTTGGAAAATGACCAAAAAAACTCATATTTTCGAGTTTGAGCTGGAAATTTCAAAAAAAGCCACGATGGTCGATTACAATTGTTTCTTAGGAAATACTTGATAAAATATTTGAGCCATTTTGCATATATATCGTAGGAGGAGATAGATTTTGAAGTCTGAAATTGTGAAAAATTCGTCGGTTATTTGGCGTTCTAGAATTTGTTTCGTCGCCGGATCAAAAAAAACCCACGATTAAAGATTGACATACTTCCGTTGCGTCATTTGTGAGAATTTTGAGCTCGATTTGATATAACCGTCTGGGAGGAGATAGGTTTTGCAGTTTGGAAAATGACCTCTTGTTACGATACTGTACCTATCGGTGTAATGGTCAAAGTATTTTGTTGTACATTTTTTCGAAAGATGAAGGATAGATCAACAAATCAGCATTTTCGGTTTTTCTCATGAGCTTTTAGTTTTCAGAATATATCACCGTGAATATCCTGCCCCTTAAGGGAGTGGTGTCGCAAATTTGAGCCTCTTCCAGGTCATTTCCCGTCAAACTAGCAAAGGTGATATTCCGAAAACATTTGTCACTAACAAAAACCAACCTTCGCGGTAATTTTGAACTTAACAGTAATCTGATGCAATTCCACCTACGCCGACACCTACGCTTTCAAAAAGCCTCCTAAAAGACACGCAGTTAGTGCCTATCCTTCAATTTTCATCATTTTTTATTATTTTTTTTCGTGTCAGGCTCCGGAGAAGCCTAACAAATAATGCAAAAGCGCTTTTGATAAAAAATTGAACGCACTTTCAAATTAAATCATAAAATATTAATAATTTTAGTTTTCGTTTTTTGCTGTTTTGGGCGCCGAAAGCAAAATTTTAAAACAAAGCAATTTTACCATTATTTGTTAGGGGCATTCCGGAGGGGCCTCACGCAAAAAAATAATAAAAATGAATGAAAATTGAAGGAGTAGGTACGAACTGCGTGTCTTTTTAAGAAGCTTTTTAAAAGCGTTAGGTCGGCGTAGGTGGATTGTTATCAGATTACTGTTAAATTCAAAATTTCCGAGAAGATTGGGTTCTGTTAGTAACAAATGTTTTTGGAATATCACCTTTGCTAGTTTGGCTAGAAATGGCCTCGGAAGAGGCTCAAATTTGCGACACCTACTCCCTTAAGTACAATTTGCAAGCAAAATTAGCCTTCTGAACATATCTGGAGCAAAATTTTTTTTGGGATTCAAATTTCAAAATAATCATGCCAAAGTGGTACTTTTATACCATATTTAACTTAATATTGTAATAATAATCAAATAATTTCATTAAATCGAGAAAACTATCAATATTTTCCGAAAAAACGTGATTTTTTCATGAATATTTTGAACTTATTAAAATTTTTTATTTGATTCCCCTTAGATATAGTCGATAAGACAAAAGAAATTAGTGAAACAGAGCACTGCGCAGTTATTCAGATTAACATACATTTCCTGGAGCATACCATGAGGTAGAATCACGTGGTTTAATTAACCTTGCTTTTCAAACGTTTTATCTAGAATTAAACATAAAATTTCTAGAATACAAAATTTTTTTCAAAATTTAACTCTTTAACTTAATTATAAATGAAAAATTGAAGGTTTATTCTATAAGAGTTTTCAGTGAACAACGCTCAAAGTATAGCCTCCTGAAAGTCTATTATGTCTTAGCGGAACTTTTTTTAATATGCTTCGGAGGGTTAAGAAGATCAAAGAAGTTTAAAAATCGTAGTGATTTTGATTATTTTGAAAGTATGACTGAATGTGACATACTGTAAGCCTCTTTTTCACATTGAAACGAAAACCGACTTTAATCTTTAGTATATTTTTCGTACATTTCGCTAAATTCAGATTGGTTTCTTTTTCGTTTTGGGACAAATGCAGCATATTCCTTCCCAACCAAAGTTAATCTTGCAAATGATGGTGATCTCTATAGCGCGTGTTCAAATCCAACTAGTGTGGTCTTATGCAGGGTTGTAAAAGGGATGATCCCCGACCGGATTTTCTATCCCCATCCTTATTCTTCCCTATCTTTTCCTTAAACCTACGCAAAAAGAGGATGGAAAACCCACGCAAAAGCCATCCTTTTTACAAACCTGGTCTTATGGATAGTCTTGGATGTAATAATAGGCTAGGGTGCTTGAAATATCAGCCGACCAACCCCCCGGCCGATAAGGCGGCGTGGAATTTGACAATAGTGGGATTCGAACACGCGCACTAGAGATCACTCCCATTTTCAGGATTCAGTTCGGTCGGAAAAAAGATATGAGATTCTGCATTTCGAATGATTTAACTTTGAGGAGCGCACGGTGGCACCTAGATATATTAAAAATTGAAGACTGATTACCTGAAAATGCGAATAACAATTACAAAAAAATCTAAGCGCTAAAAAAAGTAAAAAAATCATTTGGAAATTTTATCTGGTTAAAAAGTAAAATAGCAGTTCGAACAGTAGCGTAGGATGAGCTGAAAATGACATTAAAAAACATGTTGAGGCCTTTTCTCGAAAGTTTACGGTGACCGATTTGTTTTCAAAAGTAAATTAGCTTGCAATCGCACCACTGCTTATGTCATTTGGAAATAATGCAAATTTATGTTTTCAGTCATTACTATTTAAAAAATTGTATTCTGGTGTAATTTTCTGTGAAATTTTAATTTGGTTATTGAGATCAGAGAGCAGACAGACAAATTAATGGCAAGAAGATGTGTGCTCATTTATCTCCGTTTGGGGAACTGGTTTGAAATTAGAAATTAATACATGTAGACAATGTTAAAATTTCTTTCAGAAACTGTTCTTTATTTCTCGTGAGAGATCAAATCTGAGGACAGTTTTTTGAACGTGTAAAGTTTAAACTAGTTTAGAGATTTTTGGTTACAATCAAATCGATTTTATTCAATGAATAACACTACAGTATTTCACATAATGTATACCTACGGAATGACACGGGATTGTTATAACCGAATACTATAAAATTTTTTTAATTGGATTGTCTGCAGAAATCGATAAAACAGTAATTAAGTAAAATAAGGTAGTGTTAAAGGATTTGGCTCACAATCGTGGCGATTTTATTCGATAAAAAAATAAAACAGTATGTCACACTGATTCAAGAAAACCGATCACAATATACTTATTTGAAATTGAGTTTTTCTACTGTATGAGTCACCATGAAGTTAAAAATATCTGTCCTGTCCGGTCCGAATATTTTTAAAATTCTTATTTAAATATCATAACGTTTTCCGTACCAAAGATGACGTCATGTTTTTGAATTAAGTTTGCCAAAATTTTAGCCGGCAAATCTGGATATTTTCAAGAATATTTCAAGAAATTTCTGATGTTAAAATCGATTTGTGACCGATCCTTACATTTTTGGAGGAAAAAAAATTTTGCAACAATGGTGGTTATTGCCGTAAATTTTTTGAGAGGGTGATCTTATCCGATTCATTTTTTCGAGAAGGCCATCGATCTTATTCGATCAAATTCTTTCAAAACCGATCTCAGCGGTTAAAACTACATTGTTTAAAGCTATTTTTTGTGATTTTAGGAATTAATTAGGACTTTTTATAGCACAATTGTGCTGCACAATTCAAAAAAATTATATTTCAATAGTTAGGTGATTTTTAAAGAATATTTGAAAAATGTCATTGACGCTTGAAAAACGTTGCAACAAATGTTAATTGTTAATGAGGGACCTTCACTGCAAAAAGTGAAAATAAATAATAGAAGAAAATTTTTTGACCCCAAATTAAGAACCTGAATAATCGAGTCGGACAAATTAAAATGAAAGAAATTTTGAAAAAATAAGCACAAATCCGCGATTGACTAATTCCATATAATCATATATATTCATCAGTTTAAATTTCAACAAAATATGTCAGAAATCCACCAAAGGCCCATTAAAAATATATCGCTATTCAAATTTTGAAGAATTAAAAAAATTGCTTATATTTTTATTATTTAAAAACATATTTATCTTAGCTTGCGATTTATTATCATAATCATAGATTTAAGAAACTTTTTATAAATTTCAGTTTTAACAAATTGACCGGAGTCTAGAACTTTATAAATTTTGGATTACCGAATAAATTTTTTGATTTAATGATTGCATTTAAAATGCTGATTAATCACAGGACAGCTTAGATTTAGAAAAATTTATTTTTATGAATGAATTTTAGAGAAAATGAGTCCCAAATCGGCCGTATGCCGATAATTGGAGATTTAATAATTGAATAAAAGATTCTCGTGATTTCTTTTAGAAATTAGCCCCTAATCAGCCGATTGCGGAAAATAAAAAAGATATGATATTTATTTTTTCTTAATTTCTGGGGGAAATGAACATTCAACCGGCTGAAGATGAAAAATAACGAACCAAATTTGGTTTTTAACTATTATATATTTAATCTTGAAGAAAATAGGCCTCAAATTAGCCAAAAGGCCGATAATAGGCCGATTTCATATTTATGAGTTTATTTTCTTAAAACGTCTGTCCCAAATCTGGCTGGTCGCAACTTATTTGAGATTTGTATTTCAAATTATATTTTTTGAGAAAAATCAGCCTCAAATCGGCCGAAGCCTGACAAAAAGTGTATACTATTTGTTATTAAAACTTTGAAAAAATGAGCCGCAATTTAGCCAATACGCGATTTAAGGTTTATCGTTAAAATTATTGAGAAAATGAGCTCCGAATCGGCCACAGCAAAATTGGGGGATTTATTACTGATCTGGAAATTTTTTGAAGAAATTAGCTCAAAATTGGCCGAAGGTCGATAAGAGAAGATTTGATAAAAATGAATTAGAAAATATGCAAAAAAAAGGCCAGAGGCGCGCCTAGGCGATAGCAAGAGATTCAATATTTGTCATTTCAATTTTTGGGTATTTTCGCTCAAAATTGAAAAGCTGTCCGAAATGTCAAAAAATAGACATACATGTGTGGATTTGCCCTTATTCATCATATATTCTCTCGATGGTAAACTTTTTGCTCTTTTGGGATTTGAACCAAAGTTTTTTTATTGAAAGTTCAAACTTTTTTCAAATCTTAATTAACAGAACATCATTTTTACTTTCAAAATCCGCTTTTGCTGAACCGTGGGTAAGAGTGGTTTTCTATCGAAGTTGTCAAAATTAAGGTACAATCTGTTAATTTTATCATGACTGAAGTTTGGCGCCAGTTGGATGCAATCACGGAATTTGATATATTTGTTCATTTTAATACGATTTCGAAGCCAAAATCGTGAAAATTTAAAAAAAGGTGCAATCGAACAAAATTATATTTAAAAGTTGCTGACAAAAGTTGCTTAAATTATTGAAAATCACTTTGAAGGTATATTGAGGAGGATAAATATATACCCAGTGAGAATTTTTATATACAACACATATTCAGATCTGTCTTCCAGTTACGACCGGGTCGTAACGACCCCTTAACCCAGATTGACGTCAATTCTGGATAATTTATTTTTTGTCGCGGCCTGAATTTTTCTACTGATTTAGCTGCAATGCAATGAAAATGTTTTGTTTGTAAAATCACTTGAGAGCAGAAATTTCGGTAAAACTTATCATATGAAATGCAATAAAAAGGAGTTGACGCTCGGTGTTCAACATTCTCGAATACGTAGACCACCCCTCAACTTGCTCAGATTTGGCTGAAATTTTAAGGATTTTAACTCATGTGAGGGAAAAATGCGATTCGAACTGAAAACTTTCTGGGGAAAAAAGGTTGACCGATCAGCAATTTTAAAAATTCGAAAAAGTTTACAACTGTAACGCACTTGCGAATTGCATTTTTCCCCCATAATAGTTAACATCACCAAAATTTCAGTTTAATCTGAGCAGGTTAGGAGTCGTCTACGTCAGTGTTCTAAAACGGGATCGGGATTGGAAATTTCCACTTAGATCGAGACCGGGATTGAATTTGAAAATTTGGTCGGGACCTGGTCGGGATCGGGATTTCATCGGGATCTCGAGTGTTTTAACATTTTCAGTGGTAGAAAATTGTTATGTGAAATATTAAAATACATTTTTAAAACCCTAAATATTTATTGCCTTAAAGCATTTCTAGCTCATCATGACTTTGTGTCGGTTAGAATATTGTTATATTACGAATATTACTTTATTTACCTTTACTTCAATTTTCAATAGCAGATAGCCTATTCAATTTAAAAATATTATTTCAGACGGAATTTTGAAATAGATAATTTTGGCAAAAAAATTGAGCGTTCACTTGGTCGACGATGATCCCATTATGCACAGTGTAAGGGTCAAAAAAAACGTTTAAGGGGGTAGGAGTCGCTTTTTGGTACCTTTCAATCACGCCTCAGAACACTTCTAGGGCAGTTGTAAAAATCTGAGGATACTTGTTTGTAGATCTAGCCTTCGTCTAACGATTACGCATCTCAAAGTCACCTGTTACATCACACCACCAGGTGGTGAGTCTATCTTAGAGCACTAAACGGTTTTTTTTAAATCTATTTTCTTTTAGACCCACATACAAAGCGTTCAAAATTTAACCAAAGTAGCGAATAATGAGAACAAAAAAAATGATGAGAAGGAATTTTCGATTTTTGATTTTTTTTCTTCTAGAATCTCACTTAAATGTTCAGAGTGAGCCATTCTTTTCGACTAGGGTAGAATATTAATGCGGTAAAAGTGATGAAAAGGTATTTTTAAATAAATTCTAGAATTCTAGAAAATTGAAATGAAGTGAACCGGAAATGAAAAGTTCGAATAAAAAGTTCGTCTGATCGAAAGAAAAGTACCACAAATTGAAAGCTAAGATTTCACTTATCAAAAAGTGACTTACAGCTAATCAAATTTTCAACCATCAGCGTCAATTCGATAATTAGGTTAACATTTGGCTTCAAAATAATTGAAATTTCTAGAATTTCGATTAGACATTTCCGATAATTTAATGTCATGCATCGTTTTCGGTGGTCATATTCACCAATAAAAATGTTCATATCATGTGGATATACCGGTTTTAGTGCGGCTTAAAGCAAAAAATATTTCGAATTTTTAAAAATTCTAAGATTTTGCTTCTTAGATTGTTTTGAATTTAAAATAATTGCCACCATGAGATTCCTTTGGTCAACTTTAGTCCAATACCATATTAATGTATCATAAATCAATTCTATAAAGGGCTAAAAAAAACCGACACCTACCCCCTTAAAGTCTATCTATCTATGCACAGCGTTACGGGTGGCTCAGAGTTGATAAAATAATTTGAAAAATGAATCAAATTTGAAAAATAAGGCCCCTTCTTCAAATTATTGATGATGATAGTCAGCCTCATTTTTGATATGACTAATTTGAAAATACATGAACCCTCATTTTTAAACTACAGTTAATAATTAAAAATAATAAATAATTATATCTTTTTAATAAAATTCAATACTCGAAGTTCGAGTCTCGAACAACGTTTTTTCGAATCATTTTCCCACTCAAAGAACACTCGCAAAGGCTTTAACCCTCCGAAGAATATAAAAAAAAGTTCCGCCGAGGCACGATAGAATTTCAGGAGGCTATTTTTTGAGCGTTGTTCACAGAAAACTCTAATGAGATCAACGTTTAATTTTTCCTTTATGATCAAGTGGAAGAGATAAATTTTCGAAAAAAAAGTACCCCCTTAAGCCAGGTTTCTCAGAAACTTCACTTGAAAATGTGTGAAAAGGCGCTCAATTATCGTCACTCACATCCTTATTAAGGTTAACCTTGAAGATTATTTGATGATGCAGGCAGCAATTAGCAGTAATTGTGAGACAAACGAGAATTTCAGTTTTGTGAAAAATTGGTCAGATGTGCCACGTAAAGTCCATATGGGCCTGTTATTTTAATACAGGAAATTTGTGATAAATAACAGAACTTATAACTTTATTTAAAAAACGGGATTGTTAACACTGGTCTACGTATTCGAGAATGTTGAACACCGTGTGATGCAACCCGTGATATCACTCGCCCATCAAGCGGGCCCAACTCGTTTTTATCATTATTAATCAGCTGAAATTGAGAAGCATACAATGTAAATAAAGAATTGGAATATCGAATAGTTACGCTGCGTAACTTACGCATAATTAATTTTAAGAATTATATGTTTGGACAAAAAAAATTTGATTCCAGAAATTTGAATCAATTGAACCAACCGTAAGATAAGTGAAAACACTTCCAATTTTGAGTAAATTTTTCTGAAGGTTATTTTACCAATAAAAGCAGATTGATTGATTATAATTCTTAAATTCGAGTACTATAACATGTTTAATTATTTTTTAATGAAATTGTACAACTAGGAATTATGAATGCTCACTTTGAAACAAACAGGTTGATTAGCATGCTACCAATCAGATCAAAAAAAAATCCCGATGAAGTTCCCAAAAATATTTTTAAATTTTTTTTGAAGTATTCTTATTTGGGATAATGCGGTCTTATATCAAGTGTACTTTGAAAGATATTTGGCACCGACTGATTAAAAAGGATAACACTATTATCACCGTAAAAATTAGTAACAAAGCGCTTCAGCGTGGGATTAAATTTTCTGACATCAGTTCCATTCGCTTTATTATACAAAAACAATAAAAAATTATCGTTAAGCCATAGTGCGGTTTATACACGGTATTTTGTGGTGTTTTGTAAACTTTCTGCTAACAAAAGAACAAGTGTAATTCTTAATTCAAATAAAATATTTTTCCTTGTGGAATATTCTGAACTACTATATACTACAGTCGCTATAGAAACCATAAATTGGATTTTTTGCACCTTTAATTATCATTTTTCTATCAGAAATTAAGAGGAAAAATGAACTATGAACCGCTCAACACTTAATTAATCCCTCAGAGATCTTGGCGTTGACTATTATGGTATGAATAAGAACAAAGAGGAAACGATAAGGAAATATCTATCAACGAAATAAAATTGAACTTGGTAGGTAAGGTTTTTTTCAACTAAAATACATAATGTATGCAAAAGAAAAAAANAAAAAAACACATAATGAAAATTATTGATCATTTTTTTGTATGAATAATTATCAGAGTATGCGGAAATTGAAATTTCGAACATATGCCACATTATGTATTTATACATAAGCAAAATTAAGTATTTCAACATTCCCCACATTATGTGTTAATATATAATGATTGCAAAAGTAGAATAATGCTTAATGAACTTTAATTATTTTTGTGTACTTAATGTATAATTAATTACAATAAAAGTTTTTGGGCGCATAACTACCTAAGGTAGGTCTCTGGCATTAAAACACAACAAGAGTTTCTGGCAGGTTAACTACCTGACCGTCCGCGACCGACCGTCATCGAGAAAATAAAATTCTAGCGCACACTACCCCCCTTTCTGAAACTCATAGTCCACGAGTTATGAAAAATTTCTTCATACGAATAACCCGATCCCCAGAAATGGTGTGTTATTGTCCGGTGAGTTATCGTCCGGTCCGTGTTCTGAACGGGGATGGAAACTTCAATGAATTCATCCCAATTCAGAAGAAAAAAGAAGTTAATGCCGAACTAACTACCAGGCAAATTCGCTAAATAAAAAATGGAGATTAAGTTCAGAAAAAAAAATATTTTTTCTCCATTAAATGCTGAAAAAAAGTTTATTGAGTCGAAAATACTCTATGTAAATTAAGTATTGTTTTCAGTTATTAAAGATCATTGAGTACTAAAAAAATAATACTTAATGATGTTTAACCCGTGTGAGCACAGAAAAAAAGTTCCGCCAAGGCACCGAAGCCTTTTTTCAAGCGCGTATAACCTGTAGAAAAAAAATACTTTTTTCTCATGAAATAATGTTTTATTTAATTACAAAAAAAATACTTTTTTTCCATTAAATAGTGAAAAAAAAATATATTTAAGTCTAAAATTACTTAATGGAGATTAAGCCTTGATTTAAGTTTTAAAGATCATTAAGTTCTCAAAAAAACCCTACTTAATGATGTTTAAGTAGAAAATGATTAACCTCCATTAAGAGTTACTGTATAATGATGTTTAAAAAAAAATGATTAACCTCCATTAAGTACTCAGTATATGAATGGCNTGCCTATTCGAAATTTGAGGAACGCTTTTGCGACATCTACGCTATTTTTAAAAATTGTCTGAAAAGCATGGAAAAGGCATCATTTCAATTATATAAAAATAAAAAAATTTTGATAACGTACAAAAAAAAATTATTTCTATTTAATTACGAAAAAAAAATACTTTTTTCTCATTGAATATTTTTCTATTTAATTACAAAAAAAATAATTTTTTTCCATTAAATAGTGAAAAAAAAATATATTTAAGTCCAAAAATACTTAATGGAGATTAAGCCTTGATTTAAGTTTTAAAGATCATTAAGTTCTCAAAAAAAACCGTACTTAATGATGTTTAAGTAGAAAATGATTAACCTCCATTAAGAATTACTGTATAATGTATTTTATGCAATTTGAACTTATTTGTCGGATCTGTCGAATAACTTCAAGTTAATAATATTTCTTTCGAACCAAAAGCTAAAAAACATATCAAAACAGCTGCCCATCATAAAATTGGGCATTTTTTATTGATTTTGGATGACAGAAAACTTAAGGGACAAGTGTCCACAAAAATGGTAAATTTTTTTCTAGACTTATCAGGTTACTAAGATATAGTGGTCTTAAGGTGATTTTATACACTGGTTTTGCGCTAGAGAGCTCTTAACTATATGATTAAATGTGCTATCTTTAATTTGTTTCGAATACTAAAGTTAAAAATTGCGTGAATTTCCAGGAGTGTCGAGACAAACAATTATTTGTCGAAAACTAAGATGATTTGAGGCCAGATTTGAAGGTAATAGTTTGAGAGCATGTTTTTGAATTATCTCAATTCTTGACGCCAATTAAAACTAACGCGGTAAAAACAGAACCTTGAAAAATGATACTTAAAACTAAAGGAGGAGATCGTGAAAAAAGGAAATTTCTGGCACTCAAAAAAATTGGAAGACATTTCAGAATTTGATATATTCTGAGACATAAGTTGTGATACGAATTTCGAAATAAATTAAACTGTCAAATTATATCGACGGAGGTCATCGAATCTGAAACATCGTCTGTTTAAAGATCTGAAATGCTGTTAAGCGGTAGTCCAAAACGAAGACACTATTTTTGTAGATACACTTTTGTGAGAAATTGCCTGAGATTTCCATAATGTCCATTTTTTTTATTATATTTTGTTTGTCTACAAATGACCATCTAAGTCAAAATAAAAATCGACTAAATATTTTCAAAACAATCAAAATAATCTTTGGTCATCATTCGAAATATACAGTCGACCAATGTGCATTTCATGTTCATACCTTCATAAAAAACATCTGAATAAAGTTAAGAAAAATTTGTTTCTTGAGGCTCATTTAGCGACGACCAACCCCTTCAGTGTCAAGAACAAAAATATTTTCCCACTAAAAATCGGCTTTATCTGCGGAATAAATCTGGGTATCTAGATTGAAAATTATTACAGAAAGCCGATTTTGTACCATTAGAGAATATGTGGTCGAAATAACAAAATATTGAAATAGAGAGAACGAAGCGAAAAATATAAATATAGGATTATTCCAAGATTAGCTATACATCCTACTCAATTCAAACGGTCGATCTTTAGAAAGGTGAAATTCATTTTTAGATTTTTAATAAATGTTTTTGGGCTCGTTTTAAAAAGATATATTAAAAAGATAGGAGAAACAATTTGTTTAGAAAGCTTTGCTTGAGCAAGCCCCAAAATTAATAGGAAAAAAGTAAGTTCAAGATATCGCCTTTTTAGGAAGGTATAGGTTGCTGGTTTCAAAAGGAGCTAGCGTCATTTAGTCAGTTCCATATTGATTGGAAAGTACACTATCGATCAAAAAATCTGAAATTTTACGTCGCGGCAGATCACGAATGCTGATTTCTGAAATCAGCTATTTCGATCAATGTTTTTTCTTTAAAAATGTTGGTTTTGTGAAAAAAACTTTATTTTTTCAAATGATATGTATTTTGCTAAATATTTTTTTCATCAAGATACTATTTTTATTTTTTTTTTGTTAAAAATGTTTTTTTGTTGATCAATCTTTTTTGTTAAAAAAGGTTTTTTTTTGTGTAAAATATTTTTTTTAGAAAAAAGTCTTTTTTGTTAAAAAATATTTATATAAAAATGCTTTGTTAAAAATAAATTACATAT
>SCLH01001174.1:109783-126741 GCA_004367855.1 Oikopleura vanhoeffeni | reverse complement strand
TTTTCTCCTTCAATTTTCACCATTTTTTATTATTTTTTGTGTCAGGCTCCAGAGAAGCCTCACACATAATGCAAAAGCGCCCTTTCCTCGAAATTCTGCTTTTGGCGGCCGAAAAACAAAAACAACAATTATTGATTAATTTATGATGTAAATTGAAAGTGCACTAATTTGGTTTCTTTTGACGCTACCAAGTTAAAATTGCACCAAAATCCTTAAAGGTGTTTGAAATTACGAAAAAAAATATTTTGAAGCATTTTGTCGAATTTTTTTTTGGTTTCTAAATTTTGTCAAAATTCAAAATAAAAAGTTGACATGAACCCCAAGAGACGCCAAATCGAAATTTCAAAAAAAAACTCTCTAATATTTTGTCAAACAAAGCCTGTGCTTTCCGATGCAGTATGAGACAAAACTGTATCATCTAAACTGGTGGAGGAGATAGCTTTTGCCTGAGCCTCCCAGACTGACCAATTCAAAAAAATTACTTTTTGTTTTTTCGTTTTTTTCCGCCAAAAGCAAAATTCCGAGTGAATGACAATAATGCATCATGTTTGAGGCTTTTTTGGAGCCTGACAAAAAAAATAATGAAAAACGGTGAAAATTGACGGAGAAAATGCGTATTTAGCGATTTTTTAGGAGGATTTTTAAAAGTGTAGGTGTCGGCGTAGGTGGGATCGTATCAGATTACTGTTAAATCTCAATTCACCGTGAAGAGTTGTTTTCCAAGTTGCACAAGTTTTTGGGATATCAGCTCTGCTAGCTTATCCAAAAATAGCTTCGTAAATTGTCAAAATCAGCGACACCCACCCCTTAAGGGTATTGTTGTTCTTAATTTGACATATCCCCGATAAAACATTAGCCAAACAGAGCTTCAGGGATATTATTCATATTTGCCAGTTTGTAGAACTAGCCTTCATCTTGCGTTAAAAATGTGTCAAAACTTGTTTGCATGCATACACTCCCAGACACATAAGCGAGACAGGGAGACTTAAGCCAAAACTGAAAATCTATCTCCGCTCAAGTTTTATTTCGAAATAAACCTAAATTTTAACATAACCTGTATAGTTAGTATTCAAAACTTCTGTGGAAGCGTTTTTGTCGCTAAGTGCTATATTTTTTTCAGAATATATGCGATAAACCATCGTTTTTTAGACTTTGTTCATCGAAAAATCTTTCTCCTCCCAAGTTAAATTTCAAAATTCACTCAAATTTTTGCAAGGGGTAGTAAACTTCTGTGGAGCGGTTTCTTTTCAATTTCGGTACAGTACTATCAAGGATTGGATGTCTGTGATATGTAACATATCATATGTTTGACTGTATATAATCCCATGTAAAATAATCTTACTCTACTATGAATTGAATTTGATCCAACTAGAAAAGATGATCTTGAAGGGATTTTATATTACAACATAATTTAAACTCGGTCACAGTATGTCACATTTTTGCTTGTCACATTCACGCAGTTTCAACAAATTTAAATTCTCATTGGCCAATATACGGTGTCAATCTGTTTGGAGCAAAATACTAAGATCGCGAGCAAAATATGTCATGCTGTACATTGAACATATATAAAAGTGAATGAAGAGTGTGTTATCCCCGTTACTAATATAAAAATAATAAAAAAGCGTTAAAACTACATTCTAAACCTCCCAAGTGCTCGATAGTTCAATCAATTCGAACTAAAATAAGATAATCTTCTTTTTTCTGCTGGTGCCATAAGCTTGACCGATTGCAACAATTATACAAAGATGTGTTAGAGAAATTATGATTTTTTTTCAAATCTAATGCAAAAAAGTTCTCGAATTAAGGGGGGCGACTTTTCACAGTGTCAACTTTCTAGGTCGTGTCAGCCCTCATAAAGCAATTTCTATTTTGCTTGAAAACCATATTTTTCCAGCCCATTCGTATTTTATTATTTTTTCCATGAAATGGTATTTGTTAAACGTTTCGACTAATAGCCATCATCAGAAGTGAGAGAAAAATGATTTGAGTCGGAATATGCAGCAGTACTTTTGGCGCTAAAATGATTTTTGCGTAATTGAGCCTCAATCTGAGGCCCTCAGATGTGCACTAATTAAAGCCCAATTACTAACTGATTGATCAATCGTATTTTGTCTCGAAAATAAACTCACAAAACAATACCAGTTCCAACCAAACTTATTCCAATTCAACCTTTTTTAAGGGTTTGAATCTGCTGATTTTATTGGAAATAATTTGAGAAAGAGGCCATCGATAACTAAGCTTCGAGAATGGAAGTTTCTCATTTACCTTTTTTAACTCCCGTAGTGTCAAAGAATAAAAATGTTCTAGACTTTAAGTTATATATAAAGGAAAAGTATGTTCGAATCATTTTAACTGCGTCATGAATGACGTCACCCTTCAAGATTGAACTTCAAAGTTTTTTTGTATCTGTGTTTGATTAGTGGAGAGGTGGACTGAATTATACGCATTTTGGTAGTTCACTTTATTTGAAGCTATCGTAACACTAATTATTAAATTTTGAAATGTTCAAATTATGGCATTATTTCGAACGCCTACGTTTTACATTTTTATTAAAGAATAATTAAATTTTCATCATCATATCGCCGAAAGGACCCATATCGTTAGAAATATTTCCACGAAAAATAATTTTTAGGAAAAACGTTTTAGACTAAAAAATTTGAACGAAACAATTATCGCCCCTACAAACTTCTTTCAAGAAATGCAGCGAAAATTGAAAAAAAACGAGTTAGCAGGCCAACCAGCCAGAAAGTGACAAAAATGTATAAGGCAAACATTAACTTTTTTGAAACCAGAGTTTTTGTTTAAAAATTACTCTTAGAATGGCGTTATTCTGCTTTGTTACAAAAGTGGCTAGTAGCCACTGGCTACAGAAACAAAAGCGGACATTTAAATTATTTATTAGCGTTCCAAAATCAATCGATCTTAAAAATGCGATTTGCAGCGAAGAAACGAGACCAAATTTTGAGAACGTCTATTTATCTCGGTCAGCCAGGCAGATAATTTTAGTTTTCAGCCAGTTATACTGATTAAATGTCTCTCTGAGATAATCCTTGCTTCATCTTCAGTGCATTTTCCAATCCTCCGTATTCAATTATGTCTAACCCTATAATAATTGCTACCTCATCCCAAAATTTTACGGGAATTATTTAGAGATAAAGGCGGATTAGCTGGAAGGTTAATTAGAATTAAAAGGAGGTCGAGCAAATTTGAGAGAAAAAAGAAATCTGCAATATAAAGCGGTGATAGCAAATGTATTGATAAAATATATTTGAGATTGTTTGAGGTCTGGATAGGAACATTTTGGTGGTCATTTTGAGTCAAAAATAAAATGAACTTTTTCTGAGACATCAAAGGAAATCTTGCTAAAAGACCCGCAGTTAAAAAAGAAAAAACGCCCAGCAGTTCGTGTATGTATTAATTATCATATATAACAAAATTAGGTTCAAAGTGATACTGAAATTATATTAAGGAGGTTGTAGGGCAGTGCTCTGAAACGGGATCGAGATATCCCGACCCCGTTTGGGATCAGGCGAGATCGGGATTGCGATTTTCACTGAGGTCGGGACCAGGGGTCGGCAGATTCTTTGAAATCGTTTGCTCTGCTCTAGGACCATTTTTTTTTGGTTCGCTCTGCTCTAGGAGCATGTTTTGAATGGTTTGCTCTGCTCTTAATCGAAAATAAATTTTGGCTGCTCTGCTCTGCTCTTAAGCCAAAAAAATTCTGTTTGCACTGCTCTGCTCTAATTTTTTTTTATGCTCTGGTCTGCTCTTATTTCTTTAGGGTTTATAGGCACAAATAATTGAGGAGGAGGGGGGTTTTCGGTACAAATTGAGGGGTTATGAGTCATAATAATAATAATAACTAATGACTCATAACCCCTCAATTTGTACCTCATAACTTATGAGGGGGTAAAAATATTAATAGGGTTTGGCCTCGAACCAACCAAGGGGCAAGGTAGATAATATCCAGAAGGGTTTGGCGTGCGATTGACTAAGAGGGTATTACTAAAACCGTATAGGGTATTAAGGGGGTGGAAGAATCTTATCAATAACAATGATTTTAGGTATTAAGGAGTCTTGATAATTTCCCTTTTTATCGGCCTTCGGCCGATTTGGAGCTCATTTTTCAAAAAAATTAAATAAATGCCCCTTAATTTTTTGGTTAGAATGCGTAGCCACTACTCCTTTTAACGTGTGATTTTAACGTTGTTCACGCATTCCAACCAAAAGTTGTTAAGGGATATCGCCTTCGCCGATTTGGGTATTTTAAACAAAATTAATTCCAAATATAAACTCACCTTTATCGGCCTTCGATATTTTTTTCATTTTCTTAAAATTAGCCGAAACTCCCGCAAAATTTTTTGTAACCAATTTCAAAAACTTCGAAAATTCATGTTTTGAAATTTCAAAAATTTTCATACCCTCCACTACCCGCCGTTAGCTTCAACGACTCCAAGAAGTTGTTTGAACAAAACTTTCGGCATTTTGGGCATCCCCCTGTAATTCTCATATCGAAAAACGACCATAAACGCAATCTCAAAGTAGAGTTTTGTTATTTGGGTCTGCTCTGCTCTAAAATTGTAATTCAAAAACGTTTGCTCTGCTACACCCTGATTTTCCAAAACGTTGCCTGCCTACCCAATCAAAAGGTGCGGTGCTCGCCACTTGATAAAAAAAGTCACTCGCCAAAAAGTAGAAGCAAGCAAACCCTCCGATCCTCAGTCGGTGAACAGGGGACGATGAACTGGGAATGTTCGGCCACTGGACTGGAACAAAATATCTAAAGGTTCCCAGCCGGCGCAGCCTATATTTTCCAATGATCTACATTTTTCATCCTTCGCGAAGCTTCGCATGTTTGTTCAAAATGACTTAAATTTTTTTTTGAGTACGGCTGCATAGTTTGTAGTTCAAAAAAAGTTAAATAAGCTTAAATTTTAAGTCAGTCATAAAAAAACGTTTTGGTGACTCATTTTGTAGCCACTAGAGGGCTCAGAAAGATTTGTTGGGGAACCTTTTCTCAAACTCAAATTGGCCAATCATTTTTTTGTCCTTTTTATCGTTTAAATGTACAATTCTGTTAGAACAACAAATCTATTAATAAACGTTTTATTATATCGTAAAAAAGTATATCCTGTTCCAACCCCTTTGTATCAGAAACGATTTTGTATTGTACAATACGTATTATACGTTAAATAGAACAGGATATATTGCATGAAAAAATTATTTTATTATTCCAAAAAAACGGGATTATTCGGGATCCCGAATCGGGATTGAAATAATTAAAAGCACTCGGGATTGAAAAAATATTTATGACTCGGGACCGGGCGGGATCGGGATTGAAAACTCATTAAGTTTTCGAGCACTGTTTAAGGGTCTCGAAGTCAATTGTTTTGCATTTTTAACCGACCATAAAGTTTAATTTACTCAAACTTCAATCAATTCAGTTATATATTGTAAAAGCTAAGAATCATCCGGTTAACCGAGCTAAACCAACCTACTGTTTTCTGGTTATAACTTGAATACCGTGTGTAGTTCCAATTTTTCTAGATACAAACAGTTCACGAGGTCATATTAAATAAACTTAGTCAAGTCGCAATTGACTCATTTTGTCTTAAAAATACATGTTAGTGCTAAAATCACTTCAACGAATTGTTTTTTTTTCGAACAAAAAGTATATCAGTCTGACTATGAATAAAAAATATCGAGCAATTCGATATATCAACATTGATATAATCGACGCCTTTTTTTCTCAATTTTGACATGGAGCGTTCTTGAGCACTATTTGAAAAAAACTTAATTTGAATTTTGCTCCTCCCAAGGTCGCGAAAACATTTGAAAACATTTTTTTGAGATCTCCTTGGTCGCTTAACCCTCCGAAGCATATAAAAAAAGTTCCGCCGAGGCACGATAGGCTATCGTCGATAGCCTTTCAGGAGGCAATCTTTTGAGCGTTGTTTACAGAAAACTTTTATGAGATCAATCTTCAATTTATTCCGTTAATGATCAAGAGTTGAAGAGTTAAATTTCGAAAAAAATTCATATTCTGGTATATTTTATGTTTATTTAGAAAAACGTTTGAAAACGCAAGGTTAATTAACTCGTGTACTACGTCATGGTAGGCTCAAGAATGTATTTCATATTCATAACTGCGCAGTGTTCTACTCATTCTTTTGTCCGATTGAGTACTATCTGCCGGGATCAAATAATTTTAAATATGTTCAAATTTCATGAAAAAATTACGTTTTTTAGGAAAAATTGTTAGTTTTCTCGATTAATAAATATTTGATTATTATTACAATATTAAGGCAAATATAGTATAGAGTACCACTCTGCTGATTTTCACAATTATATATTTTTTCAACGTATCATTTATCACTATAATATCGAAAAAGATATTTTGAATTTCACTCCCAAAAATATATTTTGCTTCAGATATGCCCAGAAGACAAGTTTTCCTGCAAATTGTACTCAAGCACTTTCCTAAATACTGGCCATTTGGCATTCAATTCCAATTTGGATCAAAATATTTTTCGGAAGTAGAATTTGAGCGGAAAATCGCCTTCAATCAACTCGTCATACAATTTGACCTTGTATCGAAATTTTAGAAAATTTCTAAGATCTCATGTTGATTTTAGAAGATCAGAGAAGAGATTCTGCGATCATTTTTTCCATCATGTTTGGCGATTTAAAGAGGCTTTGCTTTTCAAAGGCTAAATGCCTCGAGGGTAAGTTATAAAATTGTTTTTTTATTTTATGTTTGACATCATAACATAAAAAATACAATTTTATAACTTAAATCAGTATTGTTCAACTTAACTATTGATAAGTATATTACACGAGTAATTGCAATTATTCGTAATGACTGTTAAGATCAATTTTTCATTTATAGATTTATGTAAAAATACATTATTGATTGAAATTAATTAAATCACATGTTTAATTATGCTGAGGATTCCGCCTATATGGCAAAGATGACATCGGAATTCGATGATAAATGTAGGGCAACCAGTCACGGTTTTTTATGACAATAAGTTACACAATTAAAGTTTCATTTGAGAGGGTTGACGAAGCAATTGAATTATTCAAACGTCTCTCAAGAACAGAAAAAAATAAGTAAATTTCTGTTTTTGCGCAAAATCAAAAAAATTATTAACAATATAAACATCTTATAAATCCACAGATATTATTCGTTTTTCGGGCGTTTTGAATACATTAAATATTCAAAAAGAAATAAATACTTAGGTGAATTAGTCGAAAACGATAAAAATCATTCAGAATCCAGAAACTGCATCAATGATATTGTAAAAGGAGAATAAGTGAAAAATTGTTAAGAAATTGAGCTAAGAAAAAGAGGAGTAATTTTCCGAGTTAAAATTTTAGTTTGAAACAAACACGCTTCAGGGGTACTCAACGTTTTAATTCAGTTAGGACTAAAACTGCACCAAATAGCCTCAGAAGCACAAAAATGCATTTCTGCTCTTATCATAAAAAAAATTCGAGATTTTTTCAAATTTCGAGTTTTTTCAGTTTTTCTAAGTATTTTTTTGAGAAAAAATACATAAACCTCAATTTTATGAAAATTTCAAAAATAAATAAAAGTGAGTGGACACCTTTTTACTCAGATTTGCAGTATGCGTTTCAATTGAGGTACTTTCGGTACAAATCGGATAAAAATAAATTTCTAGAAACTCCAAAAATTGACTTCCGGCTGAACAAAAAGCAATTTTCTATTACTAGGGAGCGATGTTAAAAAAAAGTTTTTCACTGGAAATTGAGAAAATGTTTGCACGTATTATATAAAATTAAAAAAAATGTATCGACGTTTTCGCGAAGAATTTAGTTTCAGTTTGGATTTTTACATTTTCTTTGATTCTAGAATAAGGATCAATTTTGAACCTGACGTGAGCAAATTTTTTGTTCAGTAGACTATGCGCTTTAATTTGATGGTACTTACAGCTCAATACGATGAAAATTTTTTTCTAGAAATCATGGAATTGACTTCCGTCTGAATTAATTTGCAATTTTCTATAAAGGAGCGATGTTTAAAAAAAATTTTCACTAGAAATTGAGAAGACATGCTTTCTCTATAATACCAAATTAAAAACAAATGTATCGAATCGTTTTTGAGAAAACGAGCTACCAAATTCTAAATATCATGAAATTACAGTTTTTCATTATTCTAGAACAAGTCGAATCAAATTTCGCAAATATTTTCGACTAACTGTCAACCTCGTAGTTAATGTTATCTTCTACAAAGTGTAATCAATTTCCTTTAAGCCGTTTCGAGAATAAAATTGAAGTCAAAATCAGTGTTCTAGAACTCTACTCCACTGGTGCTGTGGTGCTCAAAAAACTCTGTTTTTACTTTGGTCGAGCAAGGATGATTTCACTTTTAGGGTTTTCAGATATTCTATACTTGTTCCGTTTTGTTCTTGAGCCCCGATCGGTCCGATCGAATCGGGTCCGATCCGGCGGCCCCGAGATCTAAAATGTCAAAACCGTTGAGTACCCCTTAATGCCTCTTAGAGAAAACTTCATCACGCGACGTCATTGAGACTAACTACAGTAGTCAAATTTAAGCTGTCAGCATGCGTAGGATCAGGTGCACCTAAAACTGACAGTGTTTAGCTGAAAATTTGACGTTATATTCTATAACATAATCGGTTTATCAGTGCAGTATACTTATTCAATCCGAATCCATAGATTGAAACGTTTCTACCTCAGGGTGGAGTTCGAAATTCCAGTTGACTCAACCAATTGACGCATTTTCTCGTTATATGCAGCGGAAAAGGCACGACCCCTATCAGTATTCATTACGCTAATTCGATTCAATTGATATGCCACGTACGTTAAAGTTAATCGAAATTAAAGTTCATGAAATTTTTCCGGCATTATTCTATTTCTAGATAGCTATTTTGACTCATAGTGCCTATTATTATGGCCTCATCGCTGCAAAAATTTGAATTATGTTTGCGAATAATAATTATTTTTTGTCTTCTTTCGCCAGACTTTCCGCTGATTTGATAAACTTAAAAAGATTAAACGATAATTATATAAAATTTTAATTTCGTCTATTATTACAAGAGGAATAAGTTATACTATCATCTGAGAAACTGAATCCCGACTGATCATCAAACTAAAATTAACATACGGGCTATAAACTAATTTTCAAAAATGGGCCAAATTAAAAATAAGGCCCCTATATTGTAAAAAAGTGTTTGCAGACTTCTAGATATCCCCACTTTCAAAGCTACTTATTGTTCTGTAAACACTTTTACTTTTGAAAATGGTGAAAAACTGAAAATATCAGTAATGAACATTTTTAGAGAGACCAATTTGTAAATGAAATCAATCAAATCGGTAATTTTCTATAAAGATACATTTAAATATAATTTTGTCTCAGAAAACCTTATAAATTGCATTATCAGCTGTGAAATGTGCCAAATTTCAAACGAGCGTTATTCATTAAATTCTTGAATTTTGTTAATAAGTGATAAATTATGTACGATAATTCGTAATTTCAGCCTAAATCTAAATATTGATCCGTCTTGAGTTGACCTTTCTGAGTTGATCATTTCAAGTTGATATTTTCTGAGTTGATACTGTTTTAAGTTTGATGGAATTGAATTGAATTTCGAAAAAATTGTGAAAAATACGAGGCAAAAGCTCGAATCAGAGGTCAAGTTATTAGTTGATAAGCAACTACGGCAATATTTTTATTCGCATATATTTCCTTCGAAGCTAAAAGTAACATATTAAATGGTATAGGTTTAAAATTTCAATAAAATTTCTTGACTGAAAATGAATTGAGGATCAGTGACCAAGGATTCTCAACCAATTTGAAAACGACCTTCAAATATAAGTGATAATTTTGTCTTAAAAATCCAAATCCTCCGTTACACTATAACAATGAAATTATCTTTTATAAATCAAAAAACATACGAACACTTGTTACTATTATTTTCGAAAATTTGCCATAAATTTGCACCGGAAAAGCCAGAAACCTTTTTGAGCTTATTTAAAGGGGGTCATGCAAAAGCCAATTTATCTCTTGATTTTTTGCCCATTTGAAATATAGTTTCAAAAGTTTATGTAAATACTTTTCTGACGGAGTATGGGATTGAAAAACCAGAACTCTCAAAACCAAAAGTTCTTTTTATTTTTAGTTGTCCATATTTTTTGACAAAACATAAAAAATAAAACTTATAAAACTAAATTAAAAAAGTTTTATAATAAAACTGTCTTCAAATCATGACAAATAATCTTTTATCTTCATCGAAAGTAACAAAAAATATAAATATGAGTATTTTCAAAATTAAATATTCCAAATTAAAAATTATGCAAGTAATCGCAACATTATGTCTAAAATCGTCAGGTTATTGAGAAAAATGTCTTAAAATTGAGGTGAAAATGTTCAGCTTAAACCCTCAATGCCACCTTTAATACAGGAAAAAAAATATATTTCGAAATAAAAGAAAATATAAAACCCATTAATCATCAAACGCATTTTGCTTAGAATAATTTTGAGTTGAACATTTTGTACCGTTTCTGTAGAGGGCATAAGTCCTGATAAACAAATCAACACGGAACTAGGAGAATAAAAAGCTACATAACGCAAAAAGGGTTAAACCCATTTTTTTTTAATTGCAGATCTCGCACAAGATAAGCTTTTCTTTTTTGACTTCGCGACTCAGCAAACGGTATTCTTAAATAATTTTTTCCTAAAAACTAAATTCTTCACTTTTTTGATATGTTTAGTAAGTTAGTTAAGAGAAATTGGCAAAAAAACTAAGATGAAATAACTTTATAACGTTTGGTAATAGAACAATTTAATTCAGTTTTTTGAATTTTTCTCGGAGAACTATGTCTCGATTCAAATTGAAATTTTCAAATTGAAATTTTCAATAGATCAATTTTTCAAGGCTCACATTTTTTAAACCGATTAATCGGCTCGGAGTCTCCAATGTTTAAGCAACAAATAAATATTTTTAATTCATTTAATTTATTCTTTGTTTTATAATTTTTTTTGTTTTACCAGTATGTCTTTTCAGCGTAAAAATTTTAGGAAAGGGCGAGGAAGTATTCTTTCCAATAAGAGGATTCTCCGGAACCAAAATTAATTTCTGACGAACAAAAGAAATAATGTATTATAATTTATAACTAATAATGTATAGTTTACTAAAGGTTTGACTAAACTAAGCGTATACTTAAAATTGTGCGAAAATATAATGGAAAAATAACCTAATTAAAATTGATATAACACCAATAATATATATAAAAATACATATATATTTACTGACTAGTTTCGTTAATTACAACATTTTCAAAGTAAGATTTGAAATGAAAAACCATAAATGTGAACTTGGCTTAAATCTACGAATAAGCAAATATGGATCATTTACACTCGCTCCGTCCTTTATTGCTACAGGTAACATTCTGGGAAAACTGAATTAGATTTTCTATCATTATTGAAGTTTTTTATTGGACGGATTCATTGCATAATTTACGCATTTAGCTATTAATTTTAAAAAGAGAAGTTATTCGAAGTAATTTTGAATAATGTATAACAATAATTTTTAGCTCACTAATTAGCGCACTTGAGATTTTCCCCGCACTTTCGTTTTTTCAAACAATCGGCTTTTCCAATTGTTAAATATTTGATTACTTCATGCGAAAACCAGCCGTTTTAACTGCATAAAAAGCTCGTTTTTCGTTCTGAGCGTTTTGTTCAAATTATACTGATGATGCTAATAAAAGCGAAACGTTTATAATAATTGTATTCTATAAATTTTGAATAATGTTTTTAATGAGGGAAAATATGACTCTCCGTTGCAGTATTTTTCAAATAACATTGTTTATAACCTTTCGTATACCGAATCGGAATTACCGATTGCGTTCAAGGGCGAAAGTTAAGTTTCGATCTATTTTTGAAAGAAAGTCAAGAACTGAGAATATAACGACATTTAATTTGAATGAGTTGCACTTTTAAATTTGCAAAAAATAAGTCTAATGCTAATTAGATGCTGTTATATTCTCAATTCAATATTATGTTTCGAAAATAATGAAATGAGTTAAATGCTCAACCGATCTTAGTTTTTGCATATACAAAAACAATGAAAAGAAATATGTCTTAAAAAAGATTGAGATTTTCTATATTGATCAAAATTAAAACTTTAATTTCAGATGAAATCAAATCATGACACAGATGAGGTGCAAAAACGATGTTATCGAATAAAGCGGAAAGAAACGAGAAAAAAATGCCGCGAATTCTTTTTTGCGTCTCTTTTGGTTCTTGGATTCATTGTAACGATAGGTTACTCGGCAACAGACATATTTAAAAAAAATTCTAGTAGGCTGAAAAGACAAACAGATAATTCTGATGATTATATCACTTGGAAAACTAGGGACGATTTTTAATTCTACTTAAACAAACATAAAGAATATATTGTATAGCATTATATATGCATTAATTTAATCGTTTTATCATATATGGATTACCCGCCCTCAGAGTACAAATCCTAAATATTTGAATGATACAAACACCGCAAGATATTGGCACCCAATCAAAACCCCTGTTTGCGGAATAGGCCGATTTCATTGGTCAGATTAAGAAAGGATCAACCAATCAAATGCTCAGATTTCGCACTTTTCAAATATTTAGGATTTGTACTCTGAGGGCGGGTGATCCCTATACCTTCAAGATAGAAAAAAATTCACTGAAAAAATTTTGGTGAATGTTAGGGAATTCAAATAAAGATTTTATCGTTGATGCCCAATTTGATTGATTATACATCAATCTCTCTTAAAATTTTAATTAAATTATACAATGAAAAAAAATTTTAGGTACTCACTTTTTTGATAATATTATAATCAATTATTTACTATTTTTTACACACGGAGCCTTAGAGAGCTACCTAAATGAATTACCTTAAATGAATTACACTTTGAGTGCTATTTAGCAAGACAACTTAATTCAAATTAACCGCTAGACCACTCAAATTTTTTTGCGAAGCTCAATATGATACAGCATGTAAGATTTAGCACTAAAAAAAACATCCTCATTACAAGATTATTGGACGCGAGTTTTTTTTTCTTTTAACTGAAACTTTTGTTAACAATATTAATTGTACAAAAAGTTAATCGTCATGCGTATGCTTTCTAGAGTTTCTCGCGAGTGCGACAATCGAAAATACAGTATGTGAGATTTGAGCACTTGAGAGAAAATCCAGAAAGCACGTGGTTATACGCATGACGATTGACTCGCGTTTAATAAACTTGTGATTATGTGGTGTTCAATTCATTGTCAACCTTCATAATAACGATCAGTTTTCACGACATGCGTTGAAAGTTAAAATATTAAATATGATAAAAGTGATGTCAACACAAAACGTTTGGCGAAGAGAGCTTGAATCTCTTCAACCAAGAACGATCAGCTGATATTTTGACTGACAATATTTTTGTTCGCAGATTTTTCCTCGGACATGCCTTCAAAAAATATGCGTATATTTTAAATTGTTCTCATAAATTCATGTCACTGATAGTTTTGGAGATGTAGTCAAAATTGATTTGCCTTAAGGGGATTGTGGGTGCTTCCAGCAATGTGCTGAGGAAAAATAAGACCTTTTTAAAACTCAAATATTTTTTGTAAGAATTAAGTGGAAATATATGTTTTCAATTGCACATTGCACTTCGTAACCTTGAAATATATAATAGTGATACATTTCTAGAAAATAAATAAAAACCAACCGTTTAACTCTTGGAATCATAGAGCCGATATATGCCGAATTTTGCTGTTATTTCGAAAATAATAGTCAACTCTTTTGGGGGATTTTTGGTTCGAATATTACGGGGAGTTGATTTATTGAGATTTTTCACCGAAGTTTTACTTCCGGAAAAATTATTTCGAAACTAGACATCAAATACAAATGTTAGATGAGCCAGTTTTTAGGAAAGTGGGACAGATATTTTTTTTGGAAGTGAAATTTCGAAATTTTCAATTTTAGTATTAAATGAAAAAAATTATTTATTATAAAAATTAATTTGATCAATCAAAAATTGTCCACACTGTCACTTGATAACTATATTTAATTGTAAATAATAATTAAAAGTGTATTAATCTGCTTTTATTTGGAAATGCCATTTTCATAGAAATTTGTGATTTTTCATCATTTTTTTAATTTTTGAGAAATAAACTTTTGATTAATAAAATTTAATATATAAATTTATCGGATTAAAGTGTGACGTAGGGCAGTAACTTGTGCGTTGTACCGCATAGAAATAAAATTTGTGGAGACAACGATGAGCACGTATCACGTGATATGCAACACATTGGTTTTCCAACTATATTTTCTAGAACTAAAATCAAAATTCTAGAATTTGGAATAATTATGCACAAATAAAACTTTTCAGCTTCCTATTGCAAAAGTAATTGAAGCTTCAACTACCTTGATCTTTCTGTAAACAACGTCCAAAGTAGAGCCGATATATCGGCTGTGGTGCCTTGGCGGAACTTTTTTTTTGTGATTCCAGGGGTTAATGCATAAAAACTAATTGCTGCTATTTATCTCCATTGAAGTTTGACTTCATATTCACGTATCCAAAAATTACATAATGCCGATATTATTTGTCAGAAAAAATTCTATACAATATAAACTGAATTTTTTTTTAATTCATCTGAATTCGCCGAGAATTTTTTTTGAAAATTTTTAGCCATAGTTAAATATAGGCCAAATGTACATTCTTTTACCAAAAAAAGTTGAACTTACGAACGGTACATGCGATTTATTTTCTCTTTTTCATAAATCATTCTCGATTATCTTAGTAGAATTTTTAACTGACAAAATCATAATAATTTCTGTCAGAATTCTCGCAATCACTATTTTATGCAGATTTACTGCGCGCTATTATAACATTGATGAGGCTAAAAATTGAAATTTTGAAAAAGAAGCCAAAATATTAACAAGTATAATATTGAAATACTTTCATTCAGTGTAACTTTTTTCTGTGATTATTATCCTTCGTGATTTGAGACTATCTTATGGTTAGAATTTAAAATAAAGAAATTATTTTCGCAAGCAAATACGATATTCTAGAACAAGTTATTCGATAATAGACAAAATTTTGCTTGCAATCAATTTCTTATGTGCTCGATAGTCGGATAAAAAAAATAATACCGAATTTGAGACCGTGGTCGAATTATTGAATCGTATAAAAGTTTAGATGTAGATTGCGCTAACTGGGATGAAGCCACCGATTGTACTTATGGGTTTTACAATAGAAGTATATATGGAAATGATATAAAACCACTAAAAGAAGCTTGTTACAAAGCAGTCAAAGATGCGAAATTACTGGCCAATATTTCAGAAGAGCATGTCGAAAGTAAGATTTGAAATAAATAAAACTAAGCTATGTACTCAACTAAATCTCTGCGATCCAATTCTTCGGGACTTTTTCGGGACTTGACATATCCTCTTATACGACTATCAATCATTTTCGTTCTTACTCGTACTCCCGTCAGACAACTACGTTTTTCAAATAGCTGATTTTCGATGAGCAAAAGTCGAAATCAATCAACTACTGTGAAATATTTCTAACTGCCTTTTTGACCCTAAGCGCAGAGTGATTTATTGTATTTTAATTTTAAGTATATCATTGCGTTAGAATGTGTTCAACACATTGTGTTTGAGGTTTGAAAAAGATTTTTTGATGTTATGCTAAGCTGGTGTGGGTGTCAGGGTAGACCAAAAACCACTTTTGAGTCAGTATTATCACTAAGCGCATATAATAAATATGATATGATTCTTGTCAAACGAATTTTATTTCCTCATTCGATAAATTTGTTGTATTGCCTGTGACTAACATTTGTAAAGTGTCATAAATTACTTTATTTTCCATAAAAATGGTAGTTGTTCAACATTTTGGCTTTGAAGACATTATTTAAAGTGAAACAAAGTCATGATAAGGAGTTTCAACATTTCTGAAAAAAACAAAGTTTTTCATCATACACATTTTCGTCATTAACAAAACAAATTCCGGCGAGTAATAGAGGAAACCTAAAAATGATTATTTTTTGAGGGTATCAATTTTATTTGAAAAAAATATGACGATCATTCGAAATCATGAAGTTTAGCACTGTTCTAAAATTGTAAGTAATACTATAAAAGTAAGGTTACTATAAAAGTAATAAAAGGAACGATTATTATTTTGAACTTGAATGAATAAACAGCTTCAAAATGATAAAATAAATAAACATCCGAAACTTATTGCTAAAACTATGATATATCATTAATAATAAAAAGTAATAATATCCCCCTATTCACACTTTTGTTAATATTACCGGCCCTAATTTAGGGAAGACGGTAGTGTGTTTTTATGTGTAGTAGGGCCGGGATATTAACAAAATGTGACATAATGGGGATTACTTCACGTCGAAAACATTATCACATTAATAAGGGATGGATTGAAGCAAATCAAACAGTTTTTATAAAAATATTTTTAGTCTGCGCTTTTGAAAAAGATAATTTTCCTGGACTCTGGCTTGCTTTTTATGTTTTATGTGTTCTGTGGCTTTTTGTGGCGATAGCAATCATCTGTGATGATTTCTTTGTGCCGTCTCTAGAAGCAATTTCAGAAAAACTGGATTTGTCTGAAGATGTTGCCGGGGCAACGTTTATGGCAGCAGGGTCATCAGCTCCTGAGTTGTTCACCGCACTGGCTGGGAAGGGTATTTGAAATCGTATAATTAATTTTTTCGAACGAACATAATTTTATATCGGATTAAATACAGCGGCTCGGATCGTTCGAAAACGCGAGTTAATGCTGAATAGTTTGTAATAATCAATCATAAAAACCTCTAAAGGGGATAAGAGCAAAGAGACAGATTCGTGCGTTTTCATTATTTTGATGGTACACTTGTTGGTTCTACAAAATTTTCGAGTAATAGTTTTCTCAAAAAGGAC
>SCLH01001174.1:77129-105211 GCA_004367855.1 Oikopleura vanhoeffeni | reverse complement strand
GTTATTTTTCCTAGAACGTTCGAAACTGCATATTTTCTGCATTTGAAATCAATAAGTGGTATTTTTAGATTCCTTACTACCCTCGAAAGTACTATTCTAGAAAATAGTCTTTTTTTGGGGAAATTTGATTTTGAGTTTTGAGGCTTAATTTTCATCGCAGAAATATCAAAATTGAATTTCTGAAACTGCATTGAATTCTGGGTCCGATAGGTTATGTAAATTTTATTTTGAATTACAATTTAGAAAAAAACATATTTTTCCGACTAAAATTTAATTTTGACATTAGAATTCGACCTCTCTGGAAGAGAACTAAGAAGTTTAATCAAAATTTTGTAAGAGCAGTGGTATGGACGAGTGTACGGCCTTAGCGATGATACTGATCAAATAAATGAATTTTCAGTATCAAGGGCTCAGTTAGGTTTTGTAAACCCATGATTTTCAGGCCAAAATAACCGTTTTTTCTAGATTTCAAGCGCTATAAAATTTTTCGAAAATTCTGTGAGATCAGTGATGTTGAAATTATTAATTCTGTCATTAAAAAAAATAAAGTCCATACCTCTTAAACTCCGGGCTCAGTTACATTTTTCAAAGAGAAAACTTTCAAATCGCATTTTCGGCGGAAGTGACTATCAGTGTGATCAACTTTGACCCTGAATCGACGCCTATTGACTCAAATATTTCATTTCTGGTGGTTTCATATCTTTCTTGTTTCTACATTCATCGTGAAACCGATAACAAAACTAAAAANACCTGATTAGCGGAATAGGCCGATTTCATTGGTCAGATTAAAAAAAGGATCAACTCAATCAAATGCTCAGATTTCGCAACTTTTCAATATTTAGGATTTTGTACTCTGAAGCGGGTGATCCCTATACTCAAGATAGAAAAATTCACTGGAAAAAATATTCGGGTGAATGTTAGGGAAATCAATAAAGATTTTATCGTTCATGCTCAATTTGATTGATTAATACACAATCTCTCTAAAATTAAATTAAATTAATACAAAGGAACAAAAATTTTTACGACTGTCACTTTTTTTGATAATATTATAATCAATTTTTTACTATTGTGTTTTACACACGGAGCCTACAGAGCTACCTAAATGGAATTACCTTAAGATGAATTATACTTTGAGTGCTATTTAGCAAGACAACTAATTCAAATTAACCGCTAGAACGCACCAAGATTTTTTTGCGAAAGCTTCAATAGTGATAACAGCATGTAAGTTAGCCGAAAAAAAACATCCACTCATTTACAAGAATTATTGATCGCGAGTTTTTGTTTCTTTTAACTGAAACTTTGTTAACAATATTAATTGTACAAAAAGTAATCGGTCATGCGTAGTTCAGAGCCTTTCTAGAGTTTCTCGCGAAGTGCCGACAATCGAAAATATTACAGTAGCTGAGATGTCCTGAGCACTGTTGAAGCGCCTTGAGAGAAAATCCAGAAAGCACGTGGTTATACGCATGACGATTGACCGGCGTTAATAAACTGTGGATTATGTGGTTCTATTTATTTATAATTCATCGGTTGTTTTTCTGAAGTTAATTTTGTTTTTACAAGTAAAACACCATAACTGTACAATTCATTGTCAAACCTTCATAACGATCAGTTTTCCACGACATGCGTTGAAAGTTAAAATATTAATATGATATAAAAGTGATGTCAACACAAAACGTTTGGCGAAGAGAGCTTGATCTCTCAACCAAAGAACGATCAGACTGATATTTTGACTGACATATTTTGTGTTCGCGAGATTTTTTCCTCGGACATGCCTTCAGAAAAATATGCGTATATTTAATTGTTCTCATAATTCATGTCAACTGATAAGTTTTGGAGATGTAAGTCAAAAATTGAATTTTGCTTAAAGGGATGTGGGTGGCTTCAAGCATATGTGCTGGGGGAAGAAAATAAGACCTTTTTAAAACTCAAATAATCTTTGTGAGAAATTAAGTGGAAATATATGTTTTTCAATTGCACATTGCACTTAAGTAACGCTTGAAATATATAATAGTGAATACATTTCTAGAAATATATAAAAACCCAAACCGTTTAACCCTTGAATCAAGAGCCGATATATCCCCTAATTCACACTATTGTTGAATATCCCCGGCCCTACTATTTAAGACACACTACGTTTCTAATAGGCCGGGATATTAACAACAAGTGTGAATAGGGGATATGCCGAATTTTTGCTGTTATTTCGAAAGAAAATAGTCCAACTCTTTGGGGGAATTTTTGGTTCGAATATTACGGGAGTTGATTTTATTGAGATTTTCACTGCGAAAGTTTTTACTTTCCGAAAAATTAATTTCGAATACTAGAACATCAAATAAAAATGTTAGATGAGCCAGTTTTTTAGGAAAGTGGGAGCAAGGATATTTTTTTTGGAAAGTGAAATTTTCGAAATTTTCAATTTTAGTATTAAATGAAAAAAATATTTATTAATATAATAATTAATTGGATCAAATCAAAAATTGTCCACACTGTCACTTGAAACTATATTTAATGTAAATAATAATTAAAAGTGATTAATCTGCTTTATTGGAAAATTGCCATTTTCATAGAAATTTGTGATTTTTCCATCATTTTTTTTTATTATTAAATAATTTTAGGAACAGAGTACTTTTGATTAATAAAATTTAATATATAGAATCTAAATCGGATTAAAGTGTGAAGTAGGGCAGATACTTGTGCGTTGGTACCTCCAATCAGAAAAAAAATGTAAGAACAACGAGTGAAGGCACGTAATCACGTGATATCAACACCTTGGTTTCCAACTATATTTTCTAGACACTAATAAATCAAAAAAATTTCCTAGAATTTGGAATAATTGTGAATGCATAAAGTATATAACTTCAGCTTTCCTTATTGCAAAAGTAATCTTGAAGCTTCAACTACCTTGATGCTTTCTGTAAACAACGTCCAAATAGAGCCCGATATAATCGGTTCTCTGTGCCTTGTGCGGGAATTTTTTTTGTATTCAGGGTTAAGCATAAAAAACCTTAATTGCTGCTATTTATCTCCCATTGAAGTTTACTTCATATGTCACGCTATCCAAAAATCATCATAATGCCGAAATTATTTGTCAGAAAAAACATTCAATACAATATAAACTGTAATATTTTTTAATTCATCGAATATCCTCGAGATTTTTAGAAAATTTAGCCGAGTATAGCCGATTATAAGTTTATAAAAAAAAGTTTTGAACTTAACGAACCGGTACATGCGCTTATTATTCTCTTTTTCATAAAATCATTCTCGATTTATCTTAGTAGAAATTTTACCCTACTAAAATCTCATATCAATATTCTGTAGAATTCTCTCGTCAACCTATTTTATGCTAGATCTACTGCGCTGCTAGTTATAACATTGATTAGTGGCTAAAAATTTGAAATTTTGAATAAAGAAGTCCAAAAGTATTAACCTATAATTATGAAGATACTTTCATTCAGTTAACTTTTTTTCTGTGATTATTATTCTTCGTGATTTGAGACTATCTTATGGTTTTAGATTAAAAAAATAAATTATTTTCGCATAGCAAAACGATATTTCTATGAACATAGTTATTTCGATTAATTAGACAAAATTTTTGCTTGCAATTCAATTTTCTTCTGTGGGCTCGATAGTCGGAATACAAGAAAAAATAATACCGAATTTTGATGACCCGTGGTCGAATTATTGAATCGTAAAAAGTTTAGACTGTAGATTGCGCTAACTGGCGATGAAGCCACCGATTGTACTATTGGGTTTTACAACTAGAGTAGATATGGAAAGATCATAAAACACTTAAAAGAAGCTTGTACAAAGCAGTCAAGATCGAAAATTACTGGCCAATATTTCGAAGAGCATGCGAAAGTAAGATTTGAAATAAATAAAACTAAGTCTATGGCACTCACTTAATCTCTGCGATCCAATCTTCGGGACTTTTCCGGGACTTTGAATATCCTCTTAATACACTATCCATCATGTTTGTTCCTTACTCTACTCGCCGCAGACAACTACGTTTTTTCAAATAGTGATTTCGATGAGGCCAAAAGTCGCAAATCAAGTCAACTACTGTTAAATATTTCCTAAACTGCCGTTTTTGACCCTAAGCGCAGAGTGATTATTGTATTTTTAACTTTTTAAGTATATCAATTGCGTAGAATGTGTTTTCAACACATTGTGTTTGAGGTTTGAAAAGCGATTTTTTGATGTCTACTGCTCAGCTGGTGCGGGTCAGGGGTCAAGACAAAAACCACTTTTTGAGTCAGTATATCACTAGCGCAATAATAATAAATATGATATGAGATAACTTGTCAAACGAATTCTTATTTCCTCATGTCGAATAAATTCGTTGTATTGCCTGTGACTAACATTTGTAAAGTGTCATAAATTTACTTATTTTCCATACAAAATGGTAGTTGTTCCAACATTTGGCTTTGAAGACATTATTTACATTGAAACAAAGTCATGCTAAGGAGTTTCAAAATTTCTGAAAAAAACAAAGTTTTCATCATACACATTTTCGTCATTAACAAACAAATTACCGCGAGTAATAGAGGAAACCTAAAAGAATGATTATTTTTTGGGGTATCAATTTTATTGAAAAAAATATGACGATCATTCGAAAATCAAGAGTTTAGCACTGTTCTAAAATGTAAGTAATACTACTTAAAAGTAAGGTACTATAAGTATAAAAGGAACGACTTATTATTTTGAACTTGAATAATAACAGCTTCAAAATGATAAATAATAAACATCGAAACTTATTGCTAAACTATGATAAAATTAGATAAATATAAAATTATAATATACTTCAAAGTCGAAATCTTGAATTCTATTCAGATAAAAAAATTATCACATAATAAGGGAATGGATTGAAGCAAATTAGACAGTTTTTATAAAAATATTTTTACTGCGCTTTTGAAAAAGAAATTTTTCCTGGACCTGGCTTGCTTTTTAATTTTATGTGTTCTGTGGCTTTTTGTGGCGATAGCAATCATCTGTATGATTTTTTGTGCGTCTCTAGAAGCAATTTCAGAAAAACTGGATTTGTCTGAAGATGTTGCCGGGGCAACGTTTATGGCAGCAGGGTCATCAGCTCCTAGATTGTTCACCCACTGCTGGGAAGGGTATTTGAAATCCGTATATTAAAATTTTTTCGAACGAACAAATTTTATATCGGATTAAATACAGCGGCTCGGATCGTTCGAAAACGCGAGTTAATGCTGAATAGTTTGTAATAACAATCATAAAAACCTCTAAAGGGGATAAGAGCAAAGAGACAGAACGTGCGTTTCATTATTTTGATGGTACACTTGTTGGTTCTACAAAATTTTCGAGTAATAGTTTCTCATAAAGGACGTAAAACCTATGAGCTTAATTTTGAAAATTCCGGCAAAACGGTAGATAGCTATCGATGGTGTCTTAATAAGGTAAAATTATTTATACTAGTTTTGGCGGCAAGCGGATGCATGCACCGAATTCAATTTATCGAATTTATATTTTATATGATTTCTACATCAAAATCAAATTTCAAAAATTCGATAAAACGGAAATTTAGAATACTTGAAATGACTGACGACTTTGGCAAGTTTGAGTGACGTGTAAATTTGCCGGAACAGAATTTTTCTTCCTTAAGTTTAAAAAATTAGTACTCTCATAAATGAAATAGTTGGATTTGTGTAATTTTGCTTAATTTATGCAACTGCAACTTAAATATATCTTTTCAATGAAATAAGTTAAATATAATCATTATCAATAAATAGTAATACCAATAAAAGTGCTACGAATGAATCAGACGTCGGTGTGGTACGATTGTTGGCTCGCAGTTTTAATTTATTGGTTATCGTTGCTTTATCATCAGCATTAGCTGGACAAGTCCTTGTTTTAGATTGGAGACCCTGGCGCGAGATGCCACTTTTTATGCTATGTCTATAGTATTTATGATTGTGTTTACTTGGGATGGTCATGTAGGAAATGGATTGATTTTTTCGAAATAATAATAATAATTATTATTCTAAAAAATAATTTACGACGTTTCAGAGATTATTTATCTAAAATAATAATTATATCTTAATATATTATATCTTAATAATAATTATACCAATTATATTATATATGTTTTTTAAGAAAAAAACTTATTTTTTTATTCATAATTTATTATAATAATATAAAATTAAATCGCAACAATCAGAGAATTATAGCAATGTTTAAATTGATAATCGTAAATAAAGCCGTTTTCGGGTGTTTAAAAACAGAATCATGAAAAAAACTGTATAAAGGGCATTCAAAACTATTAAATACCGCATAAGCTTTTAAGGTTTTCAAATTTTTGTTGTCAAACAGTGCCGATTTGCACTCAGTGGTCATTAGGCGCCCGTTTAAATTTAGTCGGAATCGTAAAACTTGAACTTGAAATAAGTTTCTTGAATTGAGTTTCTTAAAAGAGTTTCTGATAAAGATTTAAAATGAGCTCCAAACTGTCGCCGAAAAAATTCGCGCTTTTCTCAAATTTGCGCATTCTCTATTCTCTTGAGAATCACTTTCCCTTAAAATTTCAAATTGTGATTACTCGCACAAAAGCGCCAAAAACTGTCAAATTCTGGGTATAAAAACTCGGAATACTTTCTGAACTGTTAATCCTATAATTCTGAAGATGCTTAATAAAGGGAAACGTTAATTATACATTTAATATCATAATTAAATTATATTTATATCTGAGAGCAATGAAAAATATTTGGTGCTCAAATGAAAAATATAAATTCAAATAATATAAATAAGTTTAATGCTCATTTGAAAGTTTTCTATCTTTTAACAGAATGGTTCGAAGCAATGGTCTTAGTTTTCCTTTATCTCATCTATGTACTCATTATGGCGCTTTAACCCGTTGATGAATCGTATTGACTAGAACTTTAATCTTGAGAAACTGTTTTATAATTAATTATTATCAAATACTGAAAAAAACTCAACTGGCTAGCTGTTTTATCTGCTAGACTGTTCAATAATTTTGATTTAAAAAGTGAAACTGATAATGGGTTTATACAAAAAGCGTTGTATTGGCAGACTATTGCGAAAGGGAAATTTTCAATGAGTGAGTAACCCAAATTGATGATTTATGAACACAACTGCACACAATTTTGAAAATATTTTATTATTTATCAATCATCGTAACATTGATGCCTGATTTTTCTGAAACAATTTTTTTCTCGTCAGAAGAGCGATCACTCTTTTTATTGAATAGTGATACTATATAATTTTTATGATACGTTCCACAAGGGCTTTTATTCTGTGATGCATATCGACAACCTGGGTATTTTTGCCGTTTTTCAGCCAAATTTTTTATATAATTTGGCTTCTGAAAACGACTCCCGATTGAGTTCTTAAATAGCTCAAACTGAGCACAAATAATTAAGGAAAAAAAAATGAAACAAAAATGGTTCGGAATCAGGACCATTGTTCCAATTTTCAAACAAAACCTGATAATTGAACAATTTGAGTAAAGTGACTATTTGCAAAATCACTATGAGGGCATGAGTCATGCCGTGCGAATGATAAAAACACGGCCATAGCGGCTATGGCCCATAGAGCAATAGAAACCATCTTCTGCAAAGGATTTACTACCATATATAAACAGTTGCCCGACCTCCTCTTAAACTTGCTGAGTTCGAACAAAAAATTCAACTGCTCACACAGAAAAAATATCTAAAAAAAACTTAGGATTCTTTTGGTAGCAACATTTTAAAATACCGCAAAAAACGATTCCGGTCTTACTTTCGAACGCCGTAAAACTGAAGCGTTTTTTATTCGTATACTAAGACCAGATTTAAACGTCAGAATGATCACAATTGTTTTGGCCATATTTTAATTGCGGCATTTTCTAATTCTCAATCATACGATTGATTCATTTCCCACATTTGCTTTGTTATCAGACTAGTTCACTTTGTCCGTCCTGAAAAGACGATAACGATATTATTGGTAAACTCAGCCTAGTGTATTTGGGAAACGCGACAACAAATTAATTCCTGAAAATGCTCAATAAAAGCGAAACATCCAATTAAATAAAAAATTTTTGATAAATTAGACGGTAAAACTCGAAAAAAAAATCTAAAATGGTCCTCGAGTGGAGACACAATTTATTTTATTTTTTCACGTCTCTGGATATTTGGTGCGCAGTTTGAGCTTTCTAAAAGAATTAATCAATATGAGTTGTTTCAAAAAGTCCAGATCATATAAAAATTCGGCTAAAAGAAAGTGGGCTAAAAATGGCCAGGGACGTCCCGTAATCGATAATAACGTATCGAAAAATGATACAAATTTCAAGTCGTTTAAACACAATTTATATTGAAAGTATAGTATCCTTCAAAAAAAGTAAAAAAATATTTCAAATAAAATAATAGTAAACATTGAAACATATCAATAAAAATCAATGCTAAAGGGGTGGTCAACGCAATCTGGACAAAAATGTGTAAATGAAGGTTATTTTTCCTAGAACGTCTCGAACCTCGCATATTTTTTGCATCTTGCATCAAACATGAGTATTTTTTAGATTCCTTACTACCCCACTGAAAGTACTATTCTAGAAAAATAGTCCTTTTTTTGGGAAAATTTGATTTGAGTTTTGAGGCTTAATTTTCATCGCAGAAAATATCAAAATTGAAATTTCTGAAACTGCATTGAATTCTGCCGTCCGATAGGCTATCCTGTAATTTTATTTTGGAATAACAATTTAGAAAAAAAACATATTTTTCCGACTAAAATTTAAATTTTGACATATAGATCGACCTCTCTAGGAAGAACTAAGAGTGTAATCAAATCTGGTAAGAGCAGTGGTATGTGACGAGTGTACGTGGATGAGTACGATGCAAGTATAAATGAATTTCAGTAATCAAAGGCTCAGTTTAGTTTTTGTAAACCATGACTTTCAGGCCAATAACCGTTATTTTCCAAGATTCAAGACGCTATGGAATTTTTTCGAAAAGTTCTGTGAGATCAGTGATGTTGAATTATTAATTCTTGTCTTTAAAAATAAGCAAGTATGGAAGTCCATCCTCTTTGAAATCCAGGGCTCAGTTACATTTTCAAAGAGAAAAATCTTTCAAATTCGAGATTTCGGCGGAAGGTGACTATCAGTGTGATCAACTTGCCCTGAATCGACGCCTATTGACTCAAATAAGTTCATTTCTGGTGGTTTCATACTTTCTTGTTTCTACCATCATCGTGAAACCCGAAACAAAAACTAACTTGTTTGGCGAATTGCGCGTTTGACCACCCCCTTAACAATGTCAAAACCTTGAAAAATACTCTATATATTCAAAAAATTTACGAATTTTTTTTTTTTTTAAGTTTTAATTAATACTTTTGATGATAAATCGCTAATAACTAATATGCATAACGTGCCACAGTCTTTTTACGGTCACTGCGTCGACCATGACCCGTTTAATCGCAATTTAGGACCCTTAAAGGGGGTATATCTGCCTGATAAATGAAGGCCTTAGAGGCATTAAAAAATGCTCCAAATTGAACGGGGTGATAATTAAGTGTACTAAGAGAACTCCAATCATCAAAAAAAAATTTTTGAAATTTCGCATTTTTCGTATTTTTTTCTAAGTATGTTTTAAAAGATGAAAGTTAAAAAATAACGTTTGCTCGAATTTGGACCTCTAAAACTCAAAAATCGGGGGCCTTGACGTAAGCCAAACTTCTCATCAGTGTTGCACTGGCTTTCTTTTGAGCCCCTACTTCGAAAAAATCGAAGCGACTTTTTTTTTCGGAATTTTTTCGGAAAATGACGAAAAAAAATCATATTTCAAGTTCTAGCTCGAAATTGGCAAAAAGCTCCCTTGATCTCTTAAAATTTCTGAGGAATACTTGATAAAATTGTTAAAAACGTCGGTTAATTTGCGTTCTAGAATTGTTCAGTCGCCGGATGAAAAAAGCTCTCCTGAAAAATTTAATATACTACCGTTAAGCGGTGATCTGTGAAAATTTGAGCTCAATTGGATTACCCGTCAGGGGAGGAAAGATTGAAATTTTGAAAACGTCACTGTTACGTACTGTACCTATTGGTGAATGGTCAAAAATAATTTGTGATGTACTTTTCGCAAAAGATTAAGGATAGATCTACAAATTAGCATTTCTCATTAAGCTTTTTTAGTTTCAGAATATATCACCGGTGAATAATGTCAAAATATGACAGAATATACCCCCTTTATCATTCATTATACACATTTACAAAGTGATTGATCGCCAATTTAAATAATTGACGTTTGTGCGTTTTTTTTCTAGGAATTTTACGTATACAAGTACTTATTTTTGCAAAAAAAATTAAAATCATTAAAAAAAAAACTTGAACAGAATCCAAAAAAAATTAGAAGACTTTTTTACCATTACACAAACCCGAAAATGATCACGTGAACCGTAATATTCAAGGAATAAATTGGCAAAAAATAGTACTGTTTTTTTTCAAAAAATAACTTAAATACAATTTTTGAAAAAGAGTGAGTAATTTTTTAGAAGTTTTTTAGACTTTTTCTCCATTACACCAAAGACCAACGAATCAACGTGACCTTAAATCAAGAAAAGGTGCGTCCAGTACATATGTTCGATTTGTCAAAATTTGTGGAGAGGTAATACCATAATATTAGGTTTTTGTGGTATCGTCAAAGTCCAGTGACTTATTATTTAGAATGAGGATAAAATAATACTGAACATATAAATCAGACCTTTTCATTAATTGAATTAATCGAGAAATCACGAGTAAATTATACTATTGACATGTACTAATTAACTTGTAAGCGTGATGAAGAAAAAACGTCTTGAAAATGTTTGAAGTTGACCCTGGATTTTTTTTGGCAGGATTGAGATTTTTCAAAAATATCGTGTAAATTGTTTACCGTATATCAATTACGCGTTAAATTCAAACTTGCAATCGTAGAGAAACCGTAAAGTAACCCTCAAAAAAGAATCGGAAAGTCGACTTTTCTGAATGAAAAATTAGCAACTATGGGTCATATTATGTACTGAAAGTCGCTCAGAGAGCAACAATCTTCTTGTGAAATCCTAAAAAAAAATGATTTTTTTCCTCGCTACGGAGTAGTAACCGTTCAATACATATCACCCTAGTTGCTGATATTTTTCTTAGAAAAATCGACTCTCCAATTCTTTGAGGGTACTAAACAAGCTGCTACGATGAACTTGAAAATTGGCCTTGAACCTTGTCATAAAAAATAGTTTCTTTTTTATCTTTCAGAGCTGATTTGTGGAAATTTTTAATAGAAACCATGCATTATTTTTGGCAGTTTCAGGCACCAAATTGTGACGGTTTATACTGCAATTGAAAATGTCAAATTAGCCTCAATGCGTACAATTATGCTCTAATTGTGTGATCGTGCGAAAAGAGAGATTTTATATTTTCTACGCCATTTGATACCTTAAATTACTTTTTTTTCATATTTGGTTTTGAATAGGACTGTAGAAATTATCAGAATTATCATAAATCAAGTCAAAAATTATGTTGATAAGCAACGAAGGTTTTACGCTTGATTTAAACGCCATACCCTGGCTGACACGCGTGACCGTGAAAAGATTGTGAGTCCAGAAGTTGTTCCGGATTGAACTGAGTTAACATCTCCACCGAATGGCAAACTAGTTCTGAACTCACAATGTTTTCAAAGGTCCGCGCGTAATTTAAAGCATCAAAAAGTGATAAGAAATATAAAAAATCTCTCTTTAGGGCACGATTCCACCAATTAAGGGCAAGAGTAATACGAATTAAGGTTATTTGACATTTTTAAAATTGTAGTATTATTAAACTGTTTCCAATTTGAGTGCTGAAACTAAAAAATTGCATGTTTTTATTAATATTTTTCTCAAAATCAGATCCTTAAATATAAAAAATTACTATTTTTTATGACAAGGTTCAAGGCAAATTTCAAGTTCATCGTAGAAGCTTGTAAGTATCCTTAAAAGAATTGGAGAGGTCGACTTTCTAATGAAAATATTAGCAACTATGAGTGAATTATGTACTGAACGGTTACAAGAGAGCAAAAAATAGTCAAATTTTTAAGATTTCACAAGGAGATTGTTGCTCTCTGGCGACCTTTCACTACATAATTGACCCACAGTTGCTAATATTTTCATAAGAAAATTGACTCTTTCAATTCTTTTGAGGGTACTTACGAGTCTTAACGATGAACTTCGAGATTTACGGTAATTTGATATATGGTAAACAATATACGGTATTTTGAAAAAGTACTCAAATTACGTAAAAACAACGTTGGGGTTCATCTTCAAACATTTTTAAGATTTTTTTTCCATCACGTTAAAGTCCGAATGAAATCAAGTGACGAAATCATCCAAAATGAGATTTGGAATATCTCATAAATACATTCTTATTTCTTGAAAAATAAGATCACGTGACCTTTTTGGAAAATACTTTTATGATCAAAACTCTTAAATTAGGTGTTTAATAGCCCACAAATTTTTTCGGCCTAATTTGAGTACTATTTGTGTACTTGAACCAGAACCTTATTTCTTAATTTGAAGGTCACATGATCGTTTTTGGACTTCGGTGAAATGGCAAAAAACCTTAAAAACTAATGTAATACAATTCAAATCTCCAAAAAAAAAACGCACAAACGTCAATAATTTAATTAGTTGATCGATCACTTTGTAAATGCTACATTCATAAATGATTAAGGGTCCTCAATTTCGATTGTAGGGGTCATGGTCACGGGTGACCATGAAAACATTGTTGGAGTTTATCTATGACATGTAAATTTCAACCGCCGTACTAGTGTACTGCATTTTGCGTCTGCATTTTCGTGCGCGTTCCACAATTAACATCATTCGTATATGATAATTAAAAATTTTCCGATATTTTTTGTTCACACTTTTGATAATCTAGGTCGATGACCAATCAGCTTAGCCGAATTCAGCTTAATATTTCATCGACCTAGATTATCGAAATTGTGAACAAGGGATCCCTTTTACAAATTTTTGCCAATCTAGGATGTGCGGGTGAAAAGTGGCCCAATGAGTTGCTAGGAAGGGTCTTAGGAGTGTCAGGATTGTCAGCCCGCACATCTTAGATTAACAAAAATTCGTTAAAGGGATATATTATATATATATCATATTCGTTAAAGGGATATATTATATATCATATATATAAGATTGGTATCTACTTTCGCGTTCGATCCGCTTGCGACTAATACGCGCACCGTATTTCACTTATTTGACCAATAAGAGCATTAAAAATAAGTTAAACAACGAACGCGAAGTTCGATTTTTACTTAAAGTAAAGACCTGAAGTTGCGCTTTAAAGATATATTTTGAATTCCAAATTGATATTTAATTTATTTTTATGTATAATAGACTATTATTAATAAATAAATTATTAGCCTAATTCGAAAACACAAATTTTCAATTTCTGATTTGAGACGTTAAATGGAGTTTTATAACATAAAAAAGGTTTCTTGTCTGCGAATCCTTGAAATATGGGCTTTTATAACTAATACAAATAAGAATTTATTTTACAATCAAAAAATTCTGTACTTATTTTTATATCGATTATAATATTAAGTTGCTCAAAAAAGAATGCTATCAGGGAAAGTGAATTAACTCGAGAGCACTCGGTTGCTGGCAGAAGATCATCGCTTGTTGGCACAACTTTTAGACACACTAGACATGGTGAAATCGCTGGAGTTGTCGTAAGTGAAACAATCTTTAATGAAAAAGTTTTGACAACCCTGAAATTTCCAAACAAAAAATTTTGTCCATCAATAATAAGCAAACTCTGTAATGCATATTATGATTCGCCTGATTTTTCAAACCAGTTATTTGAAAAACGATTTTCGAGATAACGCTATAATTAATAATTCCTTATTACGTAGAATTATTAATTATTACTGTGGTCTCTGTCTTTAAGGACAGGTGCGATTTTTGAAATTATACTCTATGGATTTTCCCCCAAATTGTCTCCAGAGGGAGGGACCGAAATCAAAAAGCTTTTCGGCCATATTTCCCCCCAAATTGTCCTTATAAAGGGTGTCCTTATAGACAGAAACAACAGTAGTAATTTTATTAAAACTTAACTTTGTTCGATTCAAGTCAGGAACACCAATGAATGCCCGCCGAGCTGATAGCCAAATGTCACGAATGACAAAATCCAGCGAGCATGACCTTGAAGTATATAACATAATATACGGCTGCTTTTGGTATTTTAGTGCCTTTACATATTATTTAACCATACTAATCGATTTAACTGATATCTTTATTTATAACAAAATTANTATAATTTGTTCTCGGCTTGCAGCACTTAAGGGCCTCGGTGCATTTTGACAGATACCGATATGGGCTCTTGATGAAAAACTTTTCACTGGATTGATATATTCTTCCCAATATACCATCAAACTGATGATTCATAATCCAGGCAACTTTTGTAACTAGCGAATTTTTGCAGTATGGCTTTTTAATAAAATTGTGAGTTTGAATTTAACTTTTCGAATTCAAGAAATTATGAGAAATTTTCGATAAAAGTTCCAAACATAATGAAAAAATGCCTTATTTTTCGTTCAAAATTTTTGTCTAATATTTGTTTCAAATCAACGAAAAAAACGCTACAAAATGGCCACTTTGACCTTTCGACTAGGTCACAACATATTTTTCATATGCCCTTTAAAAACCTATATGACATGGTTCAGTGATTTTTAGTCAAAAATAATAAGAAATATTTTGAAAATTTTTCTCATTTCTTGTTCAAAATTTTTTAAACTTATTTTTTTGGAATCCTTAGCTGAAAATATGAAGAATGGCTACTTTTACCTAATTCAAATATGTCCTCGTTTTGTTCAATCGCTCTTGTTCATACTCTTAATCATAATTTTTTGAATGAAAATACGATTTGGGAGAAATCAATCGAGAATTAAATAAAATTTATTACACCGAGACTTGCTCGATTGGTTAGCCGACCTGTCGACCATTTTAAATTGATTTTATTCAACTCACGAAAAAAAAATATTTCTTTCGATGTGCTAAAATTTCAGTTCTTTTCGTCTTTTTTCAAAAATTAAAATTTTAGATTTTGACTAATCGTAAGAATTGAAAATAAATAAATTTTCGATGGGCGACAGGACCGTTTTTTAGGGCTTCTTATTAATAAAAAATAAAAACATTCTGCTGTAATTTGGACACCTTCGATAGCAAACGCGCGTTTTTGAGTGTTTTTTCAAAAGACGATTTTTAAAGTAAAAATAATCAATCTGAAGAAATTAAGATTATAAAAAGTAAGCTGAAAAGTGGCAACTTGTGTTCGAAAAAGTTTTTATTCGACAATTTTGAAGTGGCAAAAAGTTTCCCATCAAGACAAAAAAATTGAAAAAGTGCAAATCTATCAAAATGCGCCGAGTCCCTTAATTCAAGCAACTCCCTGATAATTTTTAGAATAAATGTTTTTTGCGCTTTGTACGGCAAAAATGGAAAGGCAGTTACAAAATTTCTATGCAAATAAATCTATTTTTGTGTCATGTAGAATCTGAGCCAGCCTGGTCGACAAAATAAGCTTACTTTACTTCAAACAAAACCTAAAATACTAAGAAAATTTATAACATAAACGAAACAATGTATGCCTTATAAAACCTTTCACAACACAACACGCTATCTGGGTTGATTAACCTAAAAATGAAAGGCAGGGCTTTCAAAAGACTCGAAAGATCTGGAAAGCGAATCGTTTAAACTGAAGTTATGCCACCTTGGCGTTTATAGGTGTGGGAGTGTAGTTTATTGCACAATCGAGTAGGTTGTTATCGATCTTTGTCCATTTTAAACCTATGATAGTTATGAAAAATCGGGAAAGTACATCATGTAAGGGGAAAGAGAACGGCCGTAAGAAGGTATTCTATAATTTCTTTCAATTTATCCGAAATCCGCCCACGCAAATCAAAATTTTAAACTTCAAAATGGCATTTTCGATGAAAAATATTGAGATCGGGAATTTGACCAGATGAAATTAAATGATCACCATTTCTCAATTGATCCGCCTATCGGTTCGTATTAAGAATCCAAGGTGGTCGAAAAAGATCGATAACAGCCTACAATCGAGTCGCATTCGAGTTCTTCTTAAAGTTTTACAAAATCATTTCTTTCATTATGGAAAAAGTGCTTTCACAATACTTAAAACTCACAATACCTAAAATGGCTGAAAGATCTTTGAGCAAAACGTTTAGGCCCAAGTTTTGCAAGTATTTTTCATAAAAACTAAAGTTACTTAATCAAATATGAAACTAAGAATTTAACTGTACCATCAAGAAATAAATCTTTAAAAAAATCAAATCGAATAATATATTTCAATATATTACAAAAATTAGATCTGAAAATATTTTATTTTCAAATTGGACAAGATTTTTAACTGACGTATAATTTAATTTTGTAGTCGTCTCAGCGCCGAAGTACAAATGGATTTATGCGACAGAGTAGTGTTTCTCATGGAGCAATTGCAACCGACCACAGCCCAGCTCAAGCCAGGTAAATACTTATAAATTAACCAAAATGAAATAAAAATAGACAGCGAATTAACCGGAAACAAAATTTATCAATTGAACGTTTTGAGAAAAAAATTGGTAATCATTTCCAAAAAAATTTATGTTTCCTCAAAGTTTCATTAAATTTTGTTAAAATGACGTAGCCTTTCACAGGTCAGGTCTGAAACGAAAATGGAAATATTTTTTCTGACCTCACACGACCATGACGGCCTAAAATAACGTCGTTCAAAAATACAAAACGGAAGTAGACTCAAGGCACCTTCACCTTTTTAGCACATTTGCCAACATTTTTTTGGAAATGCATCTATTCGATAATTTTGATTTTCGTACAAAAATAATCTAAGAAATATCAATCAAATAGATTTCTGAAAACAGGTTCAAAAACTAACATTCAAAATAAAGTCATTTAGGAAACTTCTTGGAAGTTATTCTCACTCAGGCCTTGCGCTAGATTCTAAAGTCTACTCTGATGCAAATCTAGACTCCGTGTGCGAAGGAATTCAGTAAGCACAAACAAAAATACTAAAAATTGATTGCTTCGAAAATTTAAAACATTTTTTTGAAAAAAATGTTTAATTATTATATAATATCCCTTTAGGAAGAAGATTGTTATTTTTTATTTTGATCTAGTACATTCGTACTAATTAACGTACATAATGTACTAGACCAAACTAGAAAATAACAACCTTCTTCCCAAAGAGATATGTTCACTAAAGTACAGTCGAGGAACATTGAAATTTTCGATAATGAAACTAAACACGTGGTAAACCGTAGTCAAAATCTTCCAAGAATTGGATAATTCAAAACCGGAAAAGGTAGATACAGCAGGGTGCGGCGTATAGGTGAACGCGTATAGGTGAAACCCACGCAAGAACCTACTTAAGCCTCCGCAATCGCCCACGCATCTGAAAATAAAAACTTTTTCTCCCTGAAGTACGCTTATAGGTGAAAGGCAAAAGATAAGGTTTTTTTTCAAAACTTCTCAGGCAAAAAGATAGGCGTTTTCGAAGAGCCAAAATATAGGCATATTGGAGAATGTTTATATATGAAAAAACTATTCAATAAATTTGTAGTTTTAGGGTTTATTCTATTAATCTAGTACAGTTGATTTGTTTTAAAAATATGAACACAATTTTTGTTCAAATAATTTCCCATCAATTATTTCATAAGCCATTTTTTCACGATAGCTTTTTATTTCTTCTGTTTGAGTCTTTTGCGTGAGTTAATTGTCAAAAAAAGTAGTTTCAGACGTTTTCAAAACGGTCACTTTTGCATTTGTGATAGCAAATTGAGCAAAAAATCAGCCTAAATTCTTACTCTGACTACCTTTTAACTAAATTATCAATTCTAGATCTTGTTTCTTAATGACCAATCAGAGCGTTTCTTCGCAGACGTCCCGCGTTAACGTAAAAGTACGCGTATAGGGGAAGGTTTCGAGCAAACAGCTTTCACCTATACGCCGCACCCTGCTGTAATGTATAAAAGCAATAAAATATTAAAAAATTGTGAAGAAAGTGAAGTTATTAAAATTTGAACACAATACGAAAGATTTTAGTCGAGACTTGAGTAGATTGGTCAATATTTTCAGCTCATGACACATAGCATAGTTTCAAATCTCCTCAAATATTGACGGCTCTGGAAATTCACGTGGTATTTTATAAATCCATTTAATTTTTCTTGACATCATCGACTGTACATCAAAATTGTATAATCAGTAACTGATTATCAGTTATTGCCAAATAAACTGGAAAAATGAACTTGCCTAATAGGCTGTCTAACAAGTAATATGGGATCGTATACAACTGGATTTGGTGTACAAAAACATTTATATTTCAAATAATTATTATTTCTTAATTTTTATATGAAAAAACTCATCAATTCAGTTTTCGAAAAAAAAAGAACATATTTGTAAAACAAATCCAGTTGCACCTTACGCAATAATACAAGCTTTAATCACTAGTTGTTATCTAATTTACGGGTTGCGGATATCTTTCCAGATGCGTGCTGATTGAAATGGTGAGTTATATATGAAATTAACAGCCAATAAATTAACCCAGGAATCCCATTTAAATATTTTTGGCAAATCATAAAACTTTCATGTATTAAGCTATCAAAATCAGGATTTATCAAAAGCTGATGCAAATTTTAACACGAAAGATAGTAAAATACGTTTCTACAGTAAATATATAAGAGGTTTGCTCAAATTTTCGGTTTCTTCAAATACCTGATCAGACTAATGATCATTTTTCACTGACATTTTTATAAAATTTAGCGATTAGTGGATATACTTTATCAAATCAGTACATGGATTTAGGGCCCTCGGTCAACATATCGTCACTTTTGAGAAGATGCGGGATACATCTAGTCAATTAAAAGCCTCAATGTCAGAATACGCAAATGAAATCGACTTAAATTTTGGCGGCCACTCAATAATAATCTCGCATATCGCATCATTCGACTAGTCACGATCTGTCATTACAACCCCTTATTTTGAATCTTTTACGAGAAGTGTTTTTTTAAATTAATTGTGCTTGAATTTTTGCTAAATGCACTGAAAATGCCGATTTACATTATTTCCATAACTACTGGGGCAATCTGAAATATTTCAAAATGAATCGATAATATGAATAAGGCGTTTCAAAATAACATGATAAGCTAATAAAAAGTTAATCAAATGGGGAGCAATTACGAAAATTCAAAAAAAAAGGAAAATTAAATTTTCTACGGATAATTCAAATTTGAATTCGACGAAAATCGACAGTTGTTTTAAAGTGTAATTTTGGTATTTGACAAAAAAGTGTTTTCAACAGTGACAAAATTAATCGAGTAACACAGTGCACCAAACTGTCAACTATTAAGTTCACTTTAGTGATACATAAGTATACATATACTTAGTAAATACCTTAAAACCTATCAATTCGGAAGAATCTCGTATTTGCCGAATTGATTTTGAGCTTGAATTTAGAGTATATTTAGTGACTCGGGAATTGAAGATGAGCAAGGTTCCGTAAAAAAAGAAATAATTGATATAACAAGGGAAACAGAAACGCCCAAAGAAGTAGACGATGCCGACTCATCAGGAGAAGATGAAAAATGTTATTTGTGTCCTTGTATTGCAGCATGCCCAGGAATTGGACTACTGCCGCCAGCCACGCCAGATAAAAGCTCAGTTATCGGTGGCCTCAAATACTTTTCATCTTGGGTAAGCATCATAAAATTATTGCGAAAATAAATTTTTGGGTTTTTTTGAAAGGTTTAATTTAGCGGAAACCTTGATATCACAATTAAAATTGTAAATATTGCTGGGAAAGGTTATTTGGGTAATCATTACTTTCATTATCAAATGATATCAAAACACCAAAAGTCGCGTAAATCTTGCCGAAAAATAACTTTGCATTTTGGGTTAACCATTTTGTTACCATTGGGTTAACATTTTGGGCATTCTTCGCTTACTTTCAGGATAAAATCATAAACCAACATTTTTTTCTACAAATATTTTTAAAAATGTACAGTATGTAAGGTATTCATATAAATAAAATTTTCAGCATGAAATATTTTCTTCGGAATGACAGTTTTCAATCTTTATCAAAGTATAACTCTCGAGCGCCACAAATGCATATTTTCAAAGATAGCAGGATTTGATAAAAAAAGGCCCAAAATTTTAAAAATTGCTTTTTTGCGCCGATATCCTTTTCCTAACTTAAATCCATGTTAAAAATGCTTGCTATCTTTATAGCGCGTTTTCGAATCCCACTAATGTTGTCTAAGAGATTGTCTTAAGTATGATTATAGGCAAGGGTGCTTGATATCGGGACCGCCAAAGTTAACCGGTGTGTAATCACTCAAGCAATCACTAAGACAATCTTAGTAGGATTCGAACACGCGCTATAAAGATAGCAAGCATTTTTAGGTGGGCTTAGGTTGAGAAAAGGATATTGTTCATTTTTGACGAAATTGGAGTCGTTTTGATGTTTTACGCTTAGTTGATTAATAAGGTTTTTAAGTCAATTTAGAACTAAAATTAATACCGGTTAACATTTTTCAAACACTGAAAGATAACCAATTTTGCCAAAGAAATTCTGCTAGCCCGAGGATGTTCTTTATTTTATTTTGTAAGGAAAAATTTAAAACAGTCATAATTTGGCTGTTATTGCCTTAAGGGGGTAGGTGTCGTTTTTTTTAAGCCCTTTATAGAATTAATTTATGATAAATTAATATCGGTTACGACTAAAGTTGACCCAACGAATCTCGTGGTGGCAATTATGTTTTTCAAAACAATCTAGAATAAAATCTAGAATTTTCAAAATTCGAATATTTTTTTGCATTAAACCGCATGAAACTGCTTTTTTACCATGATATGAACATTTTTTATTAGTGAATATGACCCGCTAAAAACGATGCATGACATTAAAATTATCAGAAATGTCTTAATCGAATTCTAGAGATTTCAATTATTTTTAAGCAAAAATGTTAAACCCAATTATCGAATTTGACGCTGATTGGTTCAAAATTTCGATTAGCTGTCAGCAGATTTTTTGATCAGTTAACTCTCAGCTTCAATTTGGTGGTACTTTTCTTTCGATGAGACGAACTTTTTTTTCGGGCTTTTCATTTTCGGCTCACTTTAAATCAATTTTCTAGAATTCTAGAATATAATTCAAAAATTCCTTCTCGTCACATTGACCGCATTATATTTATCTACCTACGTCAAAAAAACGTGGCTTCATTCAACATTCGTCAAAAGAACGATAGAGTGAAGTCGAAAAAACTGGCAAAACAAAACTTTTGTAATTTAGAGGCGCTGTTGTATGTGGGGTTAAAAGAAGATTAGCAATTTTAAAAAAAGCGGTTAAGTGCTCTAGATATACTCACCATTGGAGGTGTGGATGTAACAGGTTGACTTTGACATGTGTTAATGTTAGACGAAAGGCTAATCTACAAACGAGTACCTCAACGATTTTTACAACTGCCTAGGATTTGATCTGAGCGCCGTGCTTGAAAGGTACAAAAAGCGACAGCCCCCCTTCAAGTATCATTAAGTTTTTCATTTTAAGCCTTAAATTTTAAGAAACGTTTCAAGGACGGTTTGTTGTCAGGACGTTTGAGAAGGTGTATCTTAATTTGACAGATTTGAACATGATATTGTACATGATTTGTACATGCTAGATTTGTAATGTAGAATGATTGGTAGATAATTTGTATAACAGAAAGAAAAGAGAAAAATAAATTGATCCGGACTAGGATTTCACAGTAAAGTAAAACTAGGTTAGACTTCTAAAATCGATTCTCCATAAAGGTGTTTTTCGTATTTTTGTAAACCCTTAAAAATCCGCAAAAATATTTGAAATCGAACAAAGCAAGTGACTCTTATCGCATTCCATTTCCCAACGGAAATCCATCTCAAAAACCGTTTACTAATTTATAGGCGTGTTCGTAATCCCATCTGATGTTTGTCTAAGTGATTGTCTTCGTGATTGCCTTGAGTGATTACAATCAACCGTAAAATGTAGCGCGGTCTTTAATCACGACCTTGCCTATAATCATACTCAGAGACAATAACTGAGACAACATTATGGGATCGAACACGCGCTAAAGAGATAGTAAACGTTTTTGGAAGATGGAGTTCCGTTGGGAAAGGTATGCGAGTGGTGTCGGATCTTAAATGCAAAAATTAAAAATTAGGGTTTTATCAGCGGTTTTGCCAGCACCGGTGGAAGTAAAATCCTATGAACTCAACGGTAACCCACCTCATATATCCTATTCACACTTGTTATAATCCCTGCCTGATTAGGAACGTAGTGTGTTTTAAGTAGTAGCGGCCGGATATAACAAAAGTGTGAATAGGGGATATATATTTGCATAATTTAACCCAGAATGACACACTGGTCTTTTAGTTAACAAAAAATACAATTAACAAAATATCACAAATATAATACCATTTAAACCCTTTAACTTATCTTATCAAAAGGGTGGACACACGTGGGAACGCATCCGATTTTTCTAATAGCATTACTGGTGCTAAGATTCCTTTGTTGCCTTTCAAAAACAAAACAGCATATGCTACTGAAATGACCATGATAATTGAAACGAAGGGGCGAAAGAATTTAACGCTTGAGCCATAGATGGTTCCAATAAAATATAATTCAATGGGAACAGATTTTATAAATTCTGCGATTTTAAATTAACCTCTTCCAAAATGCCAGACCAAGGTAACTGCCTTAGTTAACTTTCACAAAATATGGCCCTGAATCTTGTCCACAATCATTATTATTTTGCATTTTTTAACGTAAAACTCAATAACAAAAAATTTTCTATTTTTTTCTTATTTTTTCGAATTTGACGTCTAGGCCGAATTCAGTTACGAACTTATCAGAGTGTATTTAGGCTCAGTTCACTTTTTTGATTATCTTTTGCCTCTAGGTCCAAAATTAATTATTAAATAAAACATAACAGTATGAATTAGTCTTTTTCCCAACAAAGTGAATCTTGAAAATGATGGTGATCTCTTATAAGCGCGTGTTTCAAGAGTCTGACCGCCCTTATGGGGCTGGGGGGTTGATCGGCTTGATAAACGAAACCATTCAACTTTGGCGCTCGCCAAACCCCAGCTCTTTGCCTAGATTATTAACCCAAGAATAATCACTAGACAACATAGTGGGATTCGGAACACGCACGCGCTATACAAGATCACATCATTTTCACAAGATCATTTGGTTGGAAAAAAGGGATATACAGGTATATCAATATAACCTTCATTATCGTGTACACTCAAAAAGTTTTCTTTCTGGACAACCAATCAGAAAAATTTTTTGTCTAAGTTATTTTGCATTTTCAGGTGTAATCACCCGTGTGATTTCTAGAAATTTGAGAAATAAATTTGACCTCGGGCAGCCTCGCTTCCAAAATGTAGCAGCCCTTAAATATCCTAATTCTGGAAATGCAACAAAAATTTTGGAACCCTATTTAGTTCCGATGATATTCATTGAATCATTTTTTTTTTTTAACTAATTGTGAAACGATACAGTATGTTCACTACGAAGTAACTGTGTATATATTTCAGCACTAATCATCAGAGATCCCGCAAGATTCCAATGATAAGTTGCAGGGGGGTTATACTGCCTTGGAGCCCTTTCGAAGAAGAATTTCACGGATGGCAAGGAAAATCGATCTATTTCACGAAGTGCCCACGGAGCAAGACATCGCGGAGAATCAACCACTATTGAAGAAAGAAATGCGCTCTCCAGTTAATTCACAAAATACAGGAAAGGTTTACATTCGAAAAAATTATGTCGTTTAATTGCGGGGGCTTGGATCGGCATTCGGGTGGAGATCATATATGATAATATATTTTTTGATCTACATGTACAAAAGATCTTTCAGAAAATATTTGGGTTGATAAGAAATAACAAATTGTCGCCTTTTCAAGTACCTGGTTCTCAAATGTCAACCGCATATAGCTTTATTTTTTTCCCCGAATATTTACTGAACAAACCGGTTCCATAAAGAAAGAAATACGACGAGCAAACAGATCTGATATTCATCCTCGAGATCATCGAATCAATGAGATTTAACTCAATGAAAGAACATCTCAATGAAACTACAATTACAAAGAACTCTACGGAATCCACATTAGTTCGCCGCGTGGAAATGCACAGTTGTTTCAAAATCGGTTGCCGAGTTAATGGTTTTCTTCAAACAATTTACCAAAATACTTTGCATCAAGGTCCTAGCAGCAACTATTCATCCTAGTACAGGCAAGAACCAAGGTAAATCCCTGCAAAATGCATTATTATATCTGAAGAGTTTAATAATTTTCATTTCTGAATTTAAAAAATATTCTATAATTTAAAAGTTATGTTAAAAGATGCTTCAATTTTACGTCAAAAAACTCGAACAATATAAGTAGCGAAAAACTGATAAGTTTTTTAAATTTGATAATATCATGTTCGTGATTCGGTAATTCAGCAGGTTTACTGATGCTATCGGCCAAACCGTTTGATACCTAAATCTATTTAAAAAAAATTTCCTCGTATTACCTAATTAGCGGTACTTTAACGGTATTTTTTAATCGGTGGCGCTCAGAAAAAAAAAACTAATTTGTCAAATAGTGAGATTTCGCCGAGATGAAGAGATCCCACTGGAAAAAATGAAATCCATTCTAATAATAGGGAGAAACTTGTTTATAATTGATAAGTAACTAAAGACTTTCCTTAAAAACTGACTTCTCGAAATTTTTTTCCTTATAATTGGTCAGTTTTTAGAACTCTGCGTTTTAAGATAAATTTCAGACGAAATCGGCAAAAAAGTACGACAGAAAAATTTGAACGGGCTGGTAATAAAAGTATTTCAAGGTAAATTTTTAATTATTAAAGCTTAATTAATTTAGGATTTTGAGATAAAAGTCGATAGAGTATTTTATAGGTCAACGATTTTTTTTAGAGTTGCGAAATATTTTTGCCTCAAATGAGGTTTGGAACCTAAAGGGTTAAGAACTTTTATTCATTTTTGGTTCAAAAAGTACATTCCGTGCGGGACTCTCGTTGGATCACTAGCCTCACTTCTGTGAATAAATATTTATTTAGAGACCCAAATCGAAAACGGTGGGAGGAGAATATTGAAAAGAAAAAGCCTAAAATAAGCTCGCCACAGTTAGATCGATTTCGAAAAATCTGAAAAGATCAGAAAGAGAGTATCACGATTACAAAGATTATCGCAGGTTCTGGGTCGATTGACGGTACGGAAAACATAACGCTATTTTGGGAGAGTTATTTTCCTGCAGGTCATAAGTTACCGTCCGTACAATTTTTCTTAGGCGCCGTGTGGCACGGTGCGCACTCGACTGGTCTCTGACTAGCGAATTCCTAAGATATCAAGTTGAACGAGCCCCATGTGAGAATAATCTGCGACTTAGTTAACTGCATTAACTACTTAACTTATGCATCGTTATGCCTGAAACTTATGGGATTTAGCAAAATGTATTAGTGTTACTAACAAAAAAGTTCCGTCTTACCTGAAATAGACTACCGATCGTCGCTTAAAATGATTGCTATAACTTGATATGAAACTCTGAGAGTAATAATTCCTATCGTTCGTGCAACTGTCAGTAATTTCCACTATGATTAAGATAGATAATATATTATTACCGGCACGAATGCTATTTTGATCATTACTTAAATATCTCCAAACTCCGGCGCCTTTAAAAAAAAATAGGGCCCTTTTTTTGTAAAAAAATCGTTTTTGCAGACATTCTAGATTCCACCCTTCTCAAGTCTACTTTTTCTGTGACAAATCTTTACTTTTGAAATAGTGGGAAAAATGAAACATTTGAAATAATAACATTTTAATTACTCAAATACATAAAATACATACTGTAATAATACTCTAACTTGAAAGAACCATTAATTTTCTGTCAAATAAGGCGTAGGCAATCAGCGGCATTGTCAAGCCCAAAGTTAGGCACACGGCTGTAAAAGGGAACGATCCAGATTTACTGTTCTTACACCTTAAGAAATCCCGTTTAATATGCCGAAGGGTACCCCTTAAAAGGGGCTGACTGGTCGCTGGCTTTAGGCCTTAGCGGCATAGATAAAGGCTACAAAAATGAACCCGGGGTGATAACAAAGTGAATTACGACATCAAATCACCAAAATTTTTTTTCGAAATTTCGCGTTTATTTCGATTCTTTTTCTACAGTATTTTTTCAAAAATGATCTAAGAAAAATTACGGTTTTGCTTTAATTTAACAAACTAAAAGCGTCAAAATTTTTTTTCTTGACGTTGGAGCAATTTTCTGATCAGTGTTTTCCGTGGCTTCTCTTTTGAGGCTACTTTCGAAATAAAAATTCGAAGCACATTTTTTTCGTCGAAAATTTTTTCACGTGACGCTTCAAAAATTCCATATTGAGTTTGGGATCGAAATTATGAAAAAACGCTTTAGAGGATTTTCTAATTTGTTTGACTACCGGTTCTGGTATAATTGAGCTGAATTTTGAAATTATCGCTAAGGAGGAGACAGATGTTACGATGAACATTAGATAAACGCAAATTTTGGGGCCTTAAGTCCTCTTGTGTCGCTAATCGTGTCACGGGAGTGGTGCTAGCATAAAAAAAGTTTTGACACAGTTTGCCGACGGCAAGCGAAAGGCTAGATTACCAAGCGGCTAATGCTGAAATAATATCCTCGAAGCCCTGGATTGGCCAAGTTTATCGAGAAAAAACAATTCAGCGACCAGTTACCTTAAGGGGATAGCAGCGATGCTGGCACGACTGACGTTCAAGTGAAACTACGAAAAATAATTAGTGGTTATTTTTTGTGCTTATTATCGTTAGCTGAACCAGAATAAATGTGTAGATCAGCTCATTAAAATATTGTTTTATTATCACCCACCTCACCTGCACGAGATGTCCTAACCCCCCAACCGCACGAGAGTGTTTCAGAACGCACAACACTAGTGTAAGGTGTCCATCATTATACGACTAATAGAAAATAATGGGTGGGTTGTTCGAAATTTCTGGAGTTAATAATATATGGGAAATGGGAAATAAAATTACGAAAAAAATTTTTGGTCGCACGGATCAAATAAATCGGATTTTCAATATAGCGAAATAGCTCTATTTCACCACCAGGTGGCGCCGAGTGTCAAAATTAATAATGCAAAGTTTTCCCCTCAAAGTCCCGTAGTAAGTATATTGTAGATCTTTGTTCCAGTACTGTTTTACGCATTTAAACAAAAATTGCTACCAAATAATGCATTCCGGTCTGATGAGAAATTTCTAGAACTCACCAAAATCTTGAATAAAAAAAGGGAACTATCGGGGGTCTGTTCCTGATACTTCCGGCCGGCCAAAATGCGCTTCCGCCAAATTTCGAACTTTTATTTTTTCCGAAAAAAATCAGAAACATTATCAAAATTCACGAAGCATTTTCACGCAACATTTTTTTTTGTTTTTCTGGAATCTGTAAATAAAAAATGAAAAAAATAGCCCACTTTAACATTTTTCATGCATGTTTACAATTTTTTGACTGCTGTTAAAAATCATAACATGTTCTTTGTCTTTTGTCGACTATTTTAGAAATATTAATGAAATTTTTCGCAAGATCAAGTCCAAAATTTTTATAGTGTTTTTTTGAATTCTCTTGGAAAAATCAGGCCGAATCAGTTGTGTTAATTTTAATGCGCAGAATATTTGGAAATATTTCAACTATCTGTTTATATATTATGAGCTCGCGTAGAGATTACCTAGACTCGCTTTATCAGCTCTGAGTCCTCGTTTCACTTTAATCGTTTAATAATGAATGTTTCGGTTTGCTTATAGCTAGTTTAAAATATTTTGACAAGTTCAAAATATTCTGGATATGTGTGAATTTTGATTCTTCATCCTGAGACACGGCGAGTAAAGCGTAATTTTCAGAACTTCACTCGAAAAAAATAAGAACCTTTATTTTTCCTTAATAAATGAGAAAAAACGAACGAATAGTGTTAGCTTGTACAGTAGCGGCATGAGATAGCTTCGACTCAACATCATTAGGTTATTAAATATTTTAATTTTTAATACTAT
>SCLH01001174.1:54390-77108 GCA_004367855.1 Oikopleura vanhoeffeni | reverse complement strand
GCACGCGTTAGTGCCTACTCCTTCAAATTTCATCATTTTTATTTTTTTTGTGTCAGGCTCCGGAGAAGCCTTACGAATATTTTCAAAAGCGCTTTTGTTTTTAAAATTTTGCTTTCAGCGGACAAAAACGCGAAAAAAAGAAAAATTAAAATTTTGAAATGGGTCAGTTTGGGAGGCTCAGGCAAAAGCTATCTACTCCACCAATTTGAGAGATATAGTTTCGACTCATATTGCATCTGAAAGCACAAGACTTGTTAACAATAAACTAGAGAGTTTTTTTCGAAATTTTGCTTCGGCTTCTCTTGTGGGCCATGTCAATTTTTCATTTATAGCCAAATTGTTTGAAATGGTCAGTTTGGGAGGCTCAGGCAAAAGCTATCTCCTCCACCAGTTTAAGAGATACAGTTTTCGACTCATACTGGCATCTGAAAGCACAAGACTTGTTCAACAATAAACTAGAGAGTTTTTTTCGAAATTTTGCTTCTGCTCTCTTGTGGGCCATGGCAACTTTTCATTTTGAGCCTAAATTTTGACAAAATTAAGAAACCAGAAAAAAATGCTTCAAAATATTTTTTCCGTAAATTCAAACACTTTTAAGGATTTTGGGTGCAATTTTTAACTCAGTAGCGTCAAAAGAAACAAATGAGCGCACTTTAAATTTAAATCATAAATAAATCAATAATTTTTGTTTTTCGGTTTTGGCTTTTTGGCCGCTGAAAGCAAAATTTTAAAACAAAAGCGCTTTTGCATTATTTGTAAGGCTTCTCGGAGCCTGACACAAAAAAATAAAAAAAATGATGAAAATTGAAGAAGTAGGCACTAACTGCGTGTCTTTTTAGGAGGCTTTTTAAAAGCGTAGGTGTCGGCGGAGGTTGGATTGTATCAGATTACTGTTAAGTTTAAAATCACCGCGAAGGTTGGTCTCTGTTTAGTTACAAATGTTTTTGGGATATCACCTTTGCTAGTTTGGCGGGAAATGACCTTTGAAGAGGCCCAAATCAGCGACACCCACTCCCTTAAAAAGAGACACGTCAACACAAAAAGCCTAGGTTTGGCCATATTTTGTTTATTTTGCTCTTATATTATGTCAGAAATATATATTGAATTTTTAATTATTTATAATATTTTGAGGATTAAAATTTCCTTATCTTTAAACTTTTATTTTTGACTGTAGTTTGTGTCTACAAGGACACCCTATTACTTATAGGCTATGAGGCAAACCACAGCCCTAAAAATTTTATTCTTAGATTATACCTATGTGTCTCATTAAACTTTGACGTCAGAGACCAAAAGAATCGTGTGATTTGATTGGTCAATACACAAGAGTCAATGCGTATTGACCAATCAAATAACACGTTTCATTATGTCTCTGACTTCAAAGTTCTACATGAAACGTAGGTATAATCTTCGATATATAGCTTTTCGTTCATTTTCTTATTTCAGACTCGAGAAGAAATCTGGTGTGATACTTTTTTTCGTTTATGTTTTATTTCTTGCATACGCTTTTACCCAAGAACTTGTTTGTAACAGGTAAATTATTTCAGATTATTTCATAATATAAAAAATTTAATTTTAGTTTCCTTTGTTGACAACAATGTGCCAAAATTGTAAAAAATTAAATATTGACGAAAGTACAAAATTAATTTATATTTCACTGTAATATACTAGTAAATAAATCTATATGAATCTAAAACTTCTCATCAAGTATACCAAATCACTGATGTGAAATATAGGACAGGGATACATTTGAACATTTGGGGTCCGAAAACTGAAAATGAGTGATGCGGAAATGTAAAAACTGATAAATTTCCGGTTTTCACCGGTAAATGACCGACTTACAGTAGTAGGTTGTCACCGGTCAGGTCTTAATCTGACATGAAGCAAGAAATGAAAAATTCGAGTGAGCCAATAATAACATTTTTCTGGGTTTACTTTAGTAAATAAACTTTACTTAGGTTTAAAATTTTTTTGAAATATGGGTCTAAAGGAGGATTTTATATTTATAATTAAACTTTGTTGGAAAATGAGCCCCAAATTTTTCAAAAATATTCAAAATTCCCCAAAATTTTATAAGTAGATTGTTATTCGCCGAAAAATCGGAAATTTTGATTTTTCAAATATAAAGGCAATTTTAACTTAAAAATCGTCTTGGCCATCATTTTCAGTGGTTAATTTCATCGTGAAACCCAATATTTCATTTTTTTATGTCGAAGATTATTAAAGTTGAAGCTAAAAAACCCACTTTTAATGAAAATTGTGCCTTTTTGGCAAAAACTTCTTGAATAAACTATCGAGAAATTATGTTTTGTATCTTACCATAATAAAATTTGGCACTGGAAACGATGAGCAGAAAGAATTTTAACAATGTCATTATATTTGAAGAGTTGAAATTTTCGAATTAGATTTTCTGCGAATTACTATCTGCCAAAGTTTTATATTTCGAATTGTCACAATAGTAAACTCATAAGAAGCGCCGCAAAATTCAAAGAATTATGACTGTCAACGAATATTCAAAAATTTTACTTTTTTTAAGAGATTTATGAACAAGAAAATCGAAATTTCATAGGCTTTGAAACCGATTTTTTTTAATGATTTTCAGACCTGACGTCGGATTCCACTATAACTTATAGTCTATAACAGCCCAGGAGTTAAAATTTTGTATTGTCATAAGCAAATTTTTTCTGCCCGGTGGAAAATTCAAAAATATGATATTTTGGAATTTTTTTCTGACCTGAGACCACCGGTGACACCAGGGTTGTAAAAAGGATGGCTTTCGCGTGGGTTTTCCATCCCCTTTTTGCGTAGGTTTCAGCAAGATATAGGCAAAAAATGGGGATGGGGATAGAAAATTCGGTCGGAGATGATCCCTTTACTGTAGAATAGAATTCAAATGCAATTTTAATATTTGACAATTGTGGAACAGATGGCTAATTACGCTTTTTGGTCGAAACACGTTTATTTTTGACGATTTTCTCAAGGACGGATCCTGGAATAGATAATCCTCACGAAAATTTGAAAAAACAGAGGTAAAATTAAATTTTTGCAATTTTTCGAATTTTTGCGCTATTTTAACGGATATTGTTGTAAATTGTGTGTCTTCTTAGGAGACTCTTCTAGTAGTAAATCGAAAATATGAGTTTAAAGTTTCTGCTCATTTTTTAAAATTTCATTCAAATATTTTTAACCCACGCGTTTGACAAATACTACTTTATTTCATGACTTTCACGGAATTACCTTTATCTCTTCGTGTGAATCAAATTCTTTCTCATTTCTAATCTCTATGAATTTTCACGTTTTTATTGTTAGTGAATTTATCTCTATTTTACTTTCAATTTGAATTCGAAAACATCTCGCTCATGATCTAGAATCACTAAAAAGAGGCGTACCGGTATAAAATGCTCTTTTTGTATTTCGTATTATTTGATACAGTCGAACAATTCCGATAAGTTTTAGCAGATTTATCTATATTTTACTTTCGATTTGAATTCGAAAACATTTCGGTGATGATCTAGAATCACAAAAAAAAATTGTAAAAATGATCTTTTTGTTAATGGTTTGATTTGATCCAAAGTAGAAAAATAACAATCAAAAAAATGTTTTCATTACCAATTTGCATAAGTTTCAGTTTTTTAAACCGAAGTCAACTCTCACGGGTACCTGTGTTCTTAACAAACACACACACCCTAATTATTTTTTGGGAGTATGAGTGGCCAGCTAAATATCGGAACCGAAGCTCGTTTAAGAATTTCTGGGAACATATATTCACGTCAGCGGACCCTTTTCTTGGACGAAAATGTGATAAAAATTAAAACAAACTCAAAATCGGTTTTTGACGGAAAAATTATTCATTTCTGGATTATGCAGAAATTTCAGTTCAGCTACATACTGTAATATTATAACTTAAAACTTTAAGTTATAAATGTCGCATAATTTATAACTTATAATATTATGTTACTGAACTAAAATTTTTGAAAAAATCCGGAAGTTAAAGCACGGACAAAACAAGCCGAAAAAAATTTAAGGTTGTCCAAGGGTTAAAAACGAACCAACTATTTCAAAACAAACAGTTTTCCAAGAGTTCTCTCCTCGAATGCGCAAAAACGCACATCTTGTATTTATGTAACAAGATGAACCAAATCTTTTCTTCGAAAAAACGCACAACGAACATTTCAAACAGGATAATCTCACTAATTCTGACAATATAAGTGCTCATTTCTCCCTACCTCGCAAGAACCCAAGTCATGAATGCGATTACTCTTAACTCAATTTATTAAGATATTAGGACACTTTGGAAGGTCCTTGAAGACCGATAGAAAATAACCTTAACAAGCCAATTGCTAAGTACTGATCGTATCAGAAATAAATCGTCAGAACCTCTTACGAAATTGTAAAATACAAATCCGGGATTTGAAAAATGAGCCGAATTTGAAAATGTGACGTATTACTTAAAAATAATGTAAATTACTGAAAAAATAGATCTTATCCTTATAAGTTATAAATACGGAGATGACAATCATAATTAATGCTTCAGGTCGACCAAACAATTATAGGGGTTTAACTTAAACCGTTTAAGTCGTGATAATGATTAACTTATCTTTGAATTTCCATTTTACCCTTGAACACGGGTGAATCAAAAACTCGCTGGATTTGTTGGAGCTACTTGAAAACAGAGTTTAGTTTGCTGTTTTATTTTGAAACGGAGCAGACTTGATAAGCAGTCCGCAGCATAGAAAAATATTGAAAAATTGAAGTTCTCAAATTTGATTTGAATGAAATTTCGACAGAATCATAATCCAGTGTTTAACTCCCGTAGTGTCTTTGCACCATCGTGGTGCAATGGCCTTTAATCGCAATTTAGGACCCTTAATCAATTAAAAATAATAATTTTCAAAGTGATATAGATCGCCTATTTGGATAATTGACGTTTGTGCGTTTTTTTTTCAAAAAATTTTTACTGTATTACAGTACTTATTTTTTGCAAAAAAAATTGAAATATCAAAAAAAGGCCTTTGACGGGATCAGAAAAAAATTCTAACTATTTCCATACACACATAGCCCCAAAATGATCACGTGACCGTATATTTAAGGAATCAGGTTGATAAAAATAGTACTGTTTTTTCAAAAATTGCTTTAATTAATTTTGAAATAAGTGAAGTGGTTCCTTAGAAGTTTTGAAAAGACTTTTTTCCCGTTACATCAAAGTCCAAAACGATCACGTGACCTTCAAATAAGGAAATAAAGGTTCAAGTAAACGAATAGTGATCAAATTACTCCGAAAAATTTATGAGCCAATTAACACCTAATTCAAGAGTTTTGAACATCATATAATATTCTCCAAAAACGTCACGTGATCTTATTTTTCGAGAAATAAGGATTAATTATAGACATATTCCAAACCTTATTTTTGGATTATTTCGTCACGTGTGATTTCATTGAACTTTGGTGTAATGTGAAAAAAAGTCTTGAAAAAACGTTTCAAGTTGACCCTGGAATTTTTTTGACGTAATTTGAGTACTTTTTCAAATTACTGTACTATGTATTTTTTCAAAAAGTACTCAATCACGTGGAAGACCCCTTAAGAATCGTCACAAATTTCTGAGACTTTTTATTCATTCTAATATTGCCTCCGGTTTAAATAGAGCAGTTCTAAGAAGTCCAAACTCCGAAATAAGCATAACATTAGAATGCGTAGGCGACAAAAAGAAAAAGAAATTAATGTCACAAAAAATTAAGAGTATCTTTACTAAAAGATATTTATGTTAAAACATTCAATTTTTTTGCAGATTACATACCAAATTTTGCGGTGACGATGTTTATATTTCAAATTTATTAAAATGTCAAATTAACCCTAAATCGTGTTATTTATTAGACTTGTTTGTCAGAATCAGCGAAAATTGAAGAGAGTTTTAATTTCTTATTCACATTTTGACTAACTTTTTATAAACTTTTTCAAAAATTGTTTTATAGGACAGTAGAAAAAGTTTTTGATAATTTATTATCAATATAAAAATATATGTTAATAATGAAATCGTTCGGTTATATGCTTGAATCAAATGCAACACCACGGGATGGTGCAAAGACACCTATACGGGTCCAGAGATTGTTGGCCACTACGGGAGTTAACGGCGAAAAAAGTACCGTTTTTGTCAAATTTAACGCCAGAAACTTGGTTTCATTTTTTTCAATAATGCTTATAGTAGATTTTTTGCTTGGCCAAGGACACTGTGACTCTTGAAATGGCTGAAAGTTGTTTTGATATTATCGAATAGCACTTTCGATCATATCATCAAATGACAATTTCGAACTTTTCGATTCTTTCAATGGTTTTATGGTTTTTTCAGAAAAATTCACGCAGACATAATAACGCAGACTTTCTGATCAGGATTTCAAGAAAATTTTTGAGCATACAGTATGCTGTATACTTTTGGAAAATCAGAATACTTTCTTTGAAAAATTTCTAGTGAATAAAAATTTCTTCCTAAAAAATCATGTTTTGAGTTTGAAATTATAAAGAAAGAGCCATTGATTTCTTACTTCATCATGAGCTGGCTTTAAGATAAAATTTCGGTCAATCTAAAAAATTATCAGAGAATAAAAAAAAAAAATTCTGATGATCATTCTCTTAAAAAATGATGGTTTTCCGTAGATTTAATAAAACTAGATCGAAAATCTCAAACCAGTTTAAGTTCCAAGTTATTTTTGAATGTCTGCTTATTACGATATAAAATCTAAAGAAAAGTGGTTTGTCCGTTAGTGAATGTGAAATTTTTCACCGTTAAAAATGACTCACGTTATTTTAACAATGTGGATATATTGCGGGAGCAAAAGTTCTGATGACATTAGTGAAGTATCACTAATGTCATTTGTGCAGAAAAAGTATTTTCTTATCTTTACGATTAGGCAGAATTGTTCATGAATGCGCATGATATTTATTCTGTGACATTTGCGATAAAATTCAGCACATCGGCTTAGGAAAAAGTTAACATGTTTTTTTCTCATGATAACTTGGCGACATAGAGTACAACTAAGGGGGCTTTGTTTCAAAATATTTGAAAATTCAGAACTTTGTTAATCAAATGACTGCTAATTTTGATCAAAAATAATTAATCAGAATTTAATTCAAAATTTTATAAGGATTTTAAATATATCTATTACGGTTCTTGCTTAGGCTTCAATGCTCCTTTTTTAGGCAACATTTTTTTTATTATTCGGCCTTTGAAAACGACTTATCCGATTGAGTTCTTAAATAGCTGAAACTGAGCAGATATATTTAGAGAAAAATAAATTTGAAAAAAATGGTCTGAATCAGCCCATTGTTCTCAATTTTTGTACAAAAACTGATAATTAAGCAATTTCATCAATCTAAGAAAAATAAAATAAAATGGTCTGATTCCGACCGTTTTTATCTAATTTCATTATTAACTAGATATTTGTGCTCAGTTTAAGCTATCTTTAAACCCCATCGCATAAAAAGTTTTTAAATACCGAATTATATTAAAAATTAGCATTTAAAGCTGCATTGAAATTTGCTATTAAGCCTCAGCAAGTACCTTAATAGATATATTATTCTTAATAGATATATGGTCCAAAAAAGTACCTTAATAGATATATGGTCCAAAATTTAACGCTTTGTCTTCAAAATAGAAAAATTCTCAATTATTTTATATTTTTAAACAACAATTCGTTTTTTTTAGGCTTAATATCTTTTTGTAACAATAGAAATCAACAGACTGAAATCAAGAGAATGAATAATTTGTGTGAAATAAATGTGTGCAAACAAGAAGTTTTTTTAGGCTCATTTTAATAAAGAGTGAAATTTGTATACACTTTTTATGTAAGTAATTTGTCAATCGAATGTTCAATTGAATTGGTTTAAACTAACTATTTTAACTAGTATCAAATTGATAAAATGCCTGAAAACCTTGATTATTATGAAAATATTTACATGCAAGCCAGATTTCTTGACTGATTAGGAATTTTTTTTTGTATATTTCCGGCGTTTTTTGGCACTAAAAACGGAGCAAACCGTTTTAATAATATTTAAATTGAAACTTTCAGATTTTTTCGAAAGTAACTAGTTTCATAACGCAGTACTTGAATTAATATCCCGTTCTTCACATAAACAGGAGGCGGCTGAGCTTCACACCGGTGATTAGTAGTTTTTTCAGAACAAACCAATTGTTCTTATGTTCGTCGACTCGGTAATTTTATGGGAGACGTTTTGTTCTTCAGTCATAACATATATCTCTTATAGAACCTCTTGATTTTTCTAACCCCACAATTCCATAGTTTGTTTATGAATGAACTCATAATTCCAACCGTCAAAAATCTCCAAAAGCTGGATAAATTTTATTCAGTTCGGTTTCTGCTTCATCCATAATACGGAATTTTGACAACAGGATGGGAGCTAATAAGGGTTCTATCGTGACACGCAAAAAAAAATGCAGTACTATTCAATTGTATAATTGGTAAATTTGCCCTTTGATCTCAGACAAGTCCATTTCTTAAAATTGGATTTTATGGTTATTTGAAAATTAGTAAAAATAGTTGGCGTTAGTGGTGAGGTCATTTGAGGATAAAGATAGACAAGCTGTCCGAGATAAGCTTTCCTTTATTTATGTCACCTCATAATTTGTAAATATTTAGACAGTTGAGACGATTCATACTAGGGAGTTACATAAGTTCAAATTAATTTTGATTTTATCGGCTTATTCTGTAAAACAATTTTTGACTGATTAAGATCCACTAGCTGGAGGACGTTAACGTGGTAAATTTGAAGTTTTTTATATCAATATTCGTTAATTGCCCTCTCCCAGAGATTTGGTCCCTCTAAAACACGGGGGGGGTGAGAAAACGACGCGTCATTTGAAAACGAGTCATCCAATTAAGTTCTTAGACAGCTCAAACTGAGCACAATTATCTAATAAATGAAAAAAATTTAAAATTGTTTTTCATAGGACCAATTTTTTTCTTAAGATCACTAAAATTGTTTAATTATTAGTTGTTGTTAAAAAATAGAAACAAAGGTCTGAGAAAAAATGGAAACAATGGTCTGATTCGAACCAATTTTTATTTTGTATTCTTCACTAGATATTTGTGCACAGTTCGTGCTATCTAAAAACCTAATCGGCTAAGTCGTTTTTGAAAACCCCGTTGTTTTCTCACCCCCGTGTTTTTGAGGGACCAAATCTGTGGGAGAGGGCAATAAAGGGATATAAGCATCTTTTAGTTTATAAACAATCAAAATTTATGTGATATCAAACTTAACTCTTGAACGTAATTTCGTCTACAATGCAATTGAGGTGAACTGGTTTTCTTAAAAGAGGCCTTACCACGTAGGTCACCTTACAAACAAATAACCGCATCTTATTCTTTCTAGTATTTTGATGTTGCGCGTTTTTTACTTATTTAATTTATTAAAAATATTATATTTCACAATAAGAAATATCGCGCTCATTGGTCAACTTTTGCTGTTTTTTGGGTCAAGATAGCTCATAATATTGAAAATAATACTTTGTACAAAAATCCTGCATTGTAGCAAATTATTGTNGGAAGAGAATCCTTAAGATCCGTATATATGATAACCTTCAACGCAACCAATGAATTGAGGATCGCAGGATCAGAAACTAAAATTCGTCAGAACCTCTGACGAAAATAGAGGAGGAGAGTACAAATGCGCGGATAGTGAAAAGATGATCCAACTGTGAAAATGATTGGAGTAGACTAGAGAAAATGTAAACCTACGAAAAAAAATCTATCCTTATACATTAAATACGGAGATGACGAATCATAATATGCTTCAGTAGACCAACAAATGGGTTAACTAACCGTTAAGTGTGATATAGATAAACTTATCGTTGAACATTTCCATTTTAACCTTGAACACGGTGAATCAAAAAACGCTGGATTGATTGGAGCATTGAAAACAGAGTTGTTTGCTGTTTATTTTGAAAACGGAGCAAGACTGATAAGCAGTCCGCAGCATAGAAAAGATATTGAATAATGAAATTCTCACACACACATTGATTGGAGATGAATGAGAGTTCCGTACAGATCATAATCCGAGTGTTAACTCCTAAGTGTCTTGTTGCCACATCCGCTGGTGCAATAATTGAAAAATTGTAGGGACCCTTAATCATGTAAATAAAAAATGCAAAGTGAATAGAATCGCCTTTTGATAATGACGTCTGGCGGGTTGTTTATCCAAGAATTTTACCTGTCAGTACACAAGCTAACTATTGTTGTGACAAGAACAAAAAGAAATCATGCGAAAAAAAGCCTTGAGCGGGAACTCAGAAGAAAGAATTCGAGACTTTCTCATCTACACCATAGCATCCAAAGGAGCACAATGAGGAGTGATTTTAATGGAATAAGAATGTGAATAAAAATAATGAAGTACTCGTTTCACAGAATGCTTCTAGAGTATATTTTGAAATAGAGGTGAGAGTGGGCTCCTTAGAAAGTTAAAGAACTTTTGCGTCACGTACAGATCCAAAGCCACAAACGATCACGAGTGACGGCCCAATCAAAAGATGAAAAATAAGGTTGTATGGGTTTTCAAGTAAAGAAATAGTGATCAAATTACTTCCCGAAAAATTAAATGGGGCCAATTAACACCTAATACTCGAACGGCACTTTGAAACGATAATAATGATTCATCCCCATAAGCAACGTCACGTGATCATTATTTGCGAATGTATAGTAAGGATAAGTTATGACATAATTCCAAACCGTATTTGGGATTATTGCGTCACGTGATTCTTCAAACCTTTGGTGTAATGTAAAAAGTCTTAAAAACGTTTCAAGTTGACCTCCTGGAATTTTTTTGACGTAGAATTGAGTACTTTTTCAAATTACTGTACTGATGTATTTTGTCAAAAAAATACTTCAAATACGTGGAAGACCCCTTAAATAGAATCGTCCACGATATTTTGAGACTTTTATTGCAATTTTAAAATTTGGCCTCCGTTTAAAATAGGAGCAGTTCTAGAAGGTCCAAACTTCCGAAATAAGGGATAACATTAAGAATGCGTAGGCGACAGAAAGAAGAAGAAATAAATCGGCCACGAAAACTTTAAGAGTCATGTTACTAGAAAGAATTGTGATGTTAAAAACATGCAATTTTATAGCAGAGTAACATACCACAAAGATTGGTGGAGCGTTTAATATTCGAAATTTAAAAAAATCGATCAATATAAACCCGTAAAGTCGTCGATTCATTTATGCACTGTTTGGATACAGAGAGATACTTTTTATGAAACTTTCAAAAAATATGTGTCTATAGGACAGAAAAAGTTGTCGATAGCATATCATTATCCATGCGAGAGAAAATAAGTTATATAAGAGAGGAAATCGCCGGTATAATATGCTTGATTCAAATGCAACACACGCGATGTGCAAAGACACTACGGGTTCCAGAGATTGTGGCCACTTTTTTCAATAAACGCTATCAGTAGGAGCTTTTATCGAGCTTGGCCGAAATGGACACTCGTGGACTCTTGAGAAATTGGCTGAAAAGGTGTTCTGAGATATCATCAACGAGGAAGCACGTCGATATCCATAGCATGCGAAATTGAGAACAAATTGCGGAACGAGCGTCACTGGGTGTTATAGTTTTCCAGAAAAATTCACGCAGAACATAATAAAGCAACATTCTGCGATCCAGGATTCAAGAAAATTTGAAGCACACAGTAGCGTATAACTTTGGAAAATCAAATACCTTTGAAAAATTTCTAGGTGAACTAACAAAAATCAGTTGAGTTTAAAATTAAAGAGAAAGAGCCATAGAGTATCTTACTGTTCGATATCAGTGAGGCGCGGGCGCTTTGAAGATAAAATTCGGTCAAATCATAGAAGATGAGGAGGAAGAAAAAAAAAATTTCATGATGCATCAAGTATCATTGAAAAAAATGATGGCTTTCGTAGAATCTAATAGAAAATAGAGGCACTCGAAAATTCACACCTGTTAATTCAAGTATGTGAGTCTCTGATGAAGACGACTCCGATAGAGATATAATGCGATATAAGAAAACAGTGGTGTCTGACCCGTGTGTTGAGAGAGAGAATTTCTGTTCCTAGCAGCGAATTAATAACATCTAGGTCCTTATTTTAAAACAAGGTGATAATTGCCGGAGAAGATGACATTAGTGAAGTATCACAATGCATTTGGCAGAGAAAAAAGTATTTTCTCACGAGCAGATTAGGGGCCCAGAAACTTTGTCGCATAATGATGAGTGAAGCCGCATGATAATTTATCTGTACGATTGGCGAAATAAAATTCAGCACGATCGCTAGGAAAAGTGTTAACATGTTTTTTTCTCATGATAACTTGGCAGGACATAGAGTACAACTAAGGGGGCTTTGCTTCAAAATATTTGAAAATTCAGAACCTTTGTTAAATCAAATGACTGCTAATTTGATCGAAAAATAATTATCAGAATTAATTCAAAATTTATAAGGAATTGTTAAATAATATCTAAGTTACGGTCTTGCTTAGGCTTCAATCCTCCTTTTTAGGCAACATTTGTTTATTATTCCGGCCTTGAAACCGACTTATCCCGATGAGTCTTAATAAGCTGAAACTGAGCAATTATATGTTAAGAGAAAAATAAGATTGAAAAAAAAGGTCTGAATCACCCCCATGTTCTTCCCAATTTTGTACAAAAACTGAAAATTAAGCAAATTTCATCAAATCAGAAAAAGAAAAAATAAAAATGTCTGATTCCGACCGTTTTAGTCAAATTTCATTATTTACAGATATTGTGCTCAGTTTAAGCTAGTCTAAAAACCCATCGCATAAAAATGTTAAATACCGAAATTAATAGTTAAAATAGCCATTTAAAGCCTGCATTGAAATTGCTATAAGCCTCAGCAAGTACCTAATAGATATATTACCTAAGAGATAAATTGTCCAACAAAAGTACCTTAATAATATATGGTCCCAAAATTTAACGGCTTTGATTCTTCATAAAATAGAAAAAAAATTCTCAATTATTTTATATTTTTAAACAACAATTTGTTTTTAGGCTTAATATCTTTTTGTAACAATATGAAATCATCAAGACTGAAATCAAGAGATGAATAGATTTGTGTGAAAATAAAGTGTGCAAACAAGAAGTTTTTAGGCTCATTTTAATAAAGAGGAAATTTGTAGACACTTTTAGTAAGTAATTTTGTTCAATCGAAATTTCAATTAATGGTTAACTTAACGTATTAAAACTAGTGACAAATTGAAAATACAGGCCTGAAACCTGATTATAAATGAAAAAATTTACATGAAGCCCAGAATTCTTGACTTGATTAGGAAATTTTTTTTGTATAGTGTTGGCTTTTAATTTGGCACTAAAAACGAGCAACCCGATTAATAATATTTAAAAATTGAAATTTTCGATTTTTCGACTAATAAACTATGTTTCATAAACGGCAGTAACTGTGAAATATAAATCCATTCTTTCACCATAAACAGGAGAGCGGGACTCACACCGGGATTAAGTAAGTTTTTCAGACAAGCAATTGTTTACTGCTCGTCGATGTCGGATTTTAAGAGAACGTTTGTCATCTCATCATAAACATATCCTCATTATAGAACCTCTTGATTTTCTTAACCCACAAGTCATATTTGGTTTATGAATGAAACTCATAATCCAACCGTCAAAAGACTCCAAAAGCTGGATAAGTTTATTCAAGTCGGTTTGCTTAATCATAATACGGAATTTTGGACAACAGAATGTAGCTAATAAAGGTCTATCGTGACACGGCAAACAAAAATGCAAGTACTAATTCAATTGTAAAATTGGTAAATTGGCCCTTTGATCTCAGACAAGCCAATTCTTAAAATGATTTATGGTTATTTGAAATTAAGCTAAAAATAGTTGGCGTTAGTGGTGAGGTCATTTGAGGATAAAGATAGACCAAGGCTGTCCGAGATAAGCTTTTCTTGTATTTATTCACCTCAATAATTTGAGAAACTATGTTAGACAGTTGAAGACGAATTCATACAGTGAAGTAACATAAAGTTCAAATTAATTTGAATTTTAATCGCTTATTTCTGTAAAAACGACCAATTTTTTGATACTGATTACAGGGTATGGTGGTTCCTAATTGACATATCCGGATGAAATATAAGCCAAACAGCTTCAAAGGATATATCAGATTACCAGTTGCAAAAAACTAGACTCAAATCTTGCGTAAAACATGGTGTCAAGTTTTTGCAATGCAACACCCCAGACACATAAGGCGAGACAGGAACCTAGTCAAGAACGGAAATCTATCGCCTCTCAGGCTATTGAAAAAACCTAAATTTTATATAACCTGTAGAATTAGGATTAAAACTCTGAGGGAGCGCTTTTGTCGATTCGTGCTATATTTTTCTACGAATATGTCGATAAAAACCATCCGTTTTTCCGTTCAATTAGAAATCTAATCTATCTCCTCCTAGGTAAATCTTCAAAAATTCACATCAAATTTTGCAAACGAGCTGTCGAAACAAATAGAAACTCTGAGGAGCCGTTTTCAATTTCGACCCCAAACTCAAATAGAATTTCAAGGTCACGGAAAAAATCCGAAAAAATAATGTGCTCGATTTTTTGCGAAAGTAGGCCAAAAAGTAAAGCTGGAAAACCAAGTGAGAAGAAAAGTTGGCTTACGTCACCGAATTGTGAGTTTTAGTGGCTCAAATGAAACATACTTATTTTGACGTAATGGTTGAACAAAAGGACTCTGAAAAAAATCAAAAAACCCAAAAATTTCGAAAATTTCTGTTCTTATTTTGGGTTGTTTGTGCTTTTAAAACATAGCCATTGATATTGGTGCAGTTATGACATAATAACTGCAGAAAGATGTAGGGAACCACCATAAGCCCTTAAGATCCACGAGCTGGAGGACGTGACGTGTAAATTTGAATGTTTTTTATATCAATAATTCGTTAAATTGCCCTTCCCCAGAGATTTGTCCCCTCTAAAACACGGGGGGGTGAGAAAAACGACCGGCATTTAGAAAACGAGTCATCCAATTATAGTTCTTAGACAAGCTAAACTGAGCCACAATTATCTAATAAATAAAAAAAATTAAAATTGTTTTCATATGACCAATTTTTTCTAAATAAAATGTTTAATGATAGTGTTGCTTAAAAATATTAAACAAGAGTCTGGGAGAAAAAATAGAACAATGGTCTGAATTCGAACCAATTTTATTTGTGAATTCTTTCACTAGCATTTTGTGCACAGTTCGGCTATCTTAAAAACCTAATCAGGCTAAGTCGTTTTTGAAAACCACCGTTTGTTTTCTCAACCCCGGTGTTTGAGGAAAACATCTGTGAGAGGGCAATAAAGGGAATAAGCTATCTTTTATTTATAAACAATCAAAATTGTGAATCAAACTTCACTCTGACGTAAATTTCGGGAAAAAGATTTTTTAACAAAAAACCAATTTATAACAAAACAGTTTTCAACAAAACATTTTAACAAAAAAAACACATTTTTAACAAAAAACACATTTTTTAACAAAAAAGCATTTTAACAAAAAAAATAATTTTAACAAATAAAAGCATTTTAACAAAAACATTTTTAAACAAAAGAAACATGTTTTAACAGAAAGAAACATTTCTAACAAAAGAAAGACATTTTTAACAAATAAACAGTTTTTAACAAATGAAATAATTTTTTAACAAAAGATACATTTTAACAAAAAATACAATTTTTAACAATATCATTTTAACAAAAAATTACATTTTTTAACAAAAAAATACAATTTTAAACAATAAAATACATTTTTAAACAAAAAACATTTTTTCACAAAAAAAACATTTATAAACAAAAAAAACATCTGCAGTTCAAACTCAATCAAAAGGATACACACAATTGTTGGAAGGTGACAAATCCTCACACAAAAATATCAAAATAATCTCGCTGCATGTTTTTTGCATAATCTCGGCTGCAAAAACATGTCTACTATAATTATGCTTTATTAAAGAAGTATCAGAATGGGGAAAACATTTCTAAAGCAAAATTTGAAAATCGTGCCAGTATACACGGTAATAAAACCATTCAAAAACTTCTTGTCAGGAAAAAAATAGGTTGGGTGAGAAGAAATTAGGGGTTCACGTAGGAACCCTTGTCTTTCTTGCACCAACCCTAGTTTTTGTGACAAAAGTTTGCCAATGCCGAGTGGTACACTATAATTTTATGTGTAAATGATATCATCCTATCTTGAAGGAGTATTAGAACTAGGGTTAGTAAACTCGTGTCCAGTGTACACGGTATGAACGACGCAAAGCTGTTCTTGGGAAATGGCTAGCGGTTAGGGTAAGAAAAATGAGGGTTCGTGTTCCGCAGGAACAAACTACCGATTTTTTTAACCAATAACCATAGACTTTTCCGAGAAAAGTTTGCCATGCCACGATGTACACTAAACAGTTATTTTCTATGAACCAATCAAAAAAAATGAGCCTGCACAAATGGCCCCGTGTTTGCGTCTCTAGCGGATTCGGGACACTGAGAGCCAACTAATTTCATACAACACTTCAGAGCTGGCAAAAAAAGCTTTCAGGTTTAGCTATGAACGCCGTAAAACAGAGGCCTTCTTCATCAGAATCCATAGAAACCTGGATCTGAACGACAAAAACAACACGCTTTTTGTACACTTCTTCTAAAGTGGGCTTTTTTTGAAAAATCGAGACTCGCCCACATTCTCGCTTTTAACTCTCAGTGAACTCAAAAGCAGATGGCACTCTTTTGCTAAATTTTGTTCTGGAAACAATTCTTAACCAATTTGCTTCACTTTCCCGTCGATGTAGAATAAACAGCGAAACAGTGATTTTATATTTGATTAAAACTCTATTTAGGTAATTTTTTGTAAAAAATAAATTGCATTTATAGGTCACAAGCAAAATAGCGAAAAATTAGATGTAAATTCTGAGCAGTTTTACCTGCTTGATAAAGATTTAGCGCAATCTTTTAATCTTTATGTTCTGATCCATCAACATGTTTAACCCGTGTGAAAGCACAACACCTATAATAGGTGACGCAATTAAAATCATCTAAAATAAGCAAAAAAACCATCGAGAATTGTCTCCTTCGAATACATATAGAAGAATTTTGCAAGATTTCAAAAAGTGACTTATGTTTTTTTTGGAATTTTGTCAGATTTACGGAGGGTTGATTTTTGATATTTTCTTCCAATCTTTACCTCTAAAAATTAAATGGTCGACCTATTGCGTCAAGTAAAATTTGAGAAATAGCCAGTTTAGAAAAGTGTTTTGTCCATGGTTGACACTCAAACAAAATTATATTGGTATACAGAACAGATATTTTTGTCGAAAAGTGAGATTTCAAAAATTTTCAAATTTAATAGTGTCCACGAAAAATTTAATATAAAAAATTAATCGAGCAATTAAAGTATTGTCCCACAGAGTCACACTTGATAAGTAATCGACCCAGAAATAATATCAAGAAGTGTACTTATCTGCTTTTATTAGGGGAAAATAAACCATTTTTATGAAAAATTGTGGATTTTTTTTCATCAAAAGTTAAAACCTAATTTAAAAATAATTTGATTGATTAATATATAATCAAATCTAGAAAAAAAACGATGACCATAGGTCAGATCCTGTGCATCGATTCCAATACAAAATAATTTGGAACACACTGTAAAAGCTTGTATCAACGTGATATCTGTACCTTGTCTCCCATCAGTAAATTTTCTAGAATAAAAATCAAAATTCTAGAAAATCTCAAAAGTGTAGCAAAAATATATCGGTTGAACTTCCTTATGCAAAAAAAAATGAAACTCTAAATACCTTGGGCTTTCTGTAATACGCGGTTGAACAGTCACCTAATATAGTGTCGGTTGCCTGGCGGAACTTTTTTTCTGTTGCCCACGACGGGTTAAGCTCTTCTCAATCATTAATTATTATAACCTGTAAAAAAATAAACGCAAAAACGTCTTAAAAAGTTCAAAAGTTTTATATCGGAAAAATGTTTTATTTTGACATTAAAATGATTTTTTGTTAAAAATAATTTGTAAAAAAATGATTTTTGTTAAAAAATGAATTCTTTTGTAAACATGATTTTTTTGCTAAAAAATTTTTGTTAAAAAATGATTTTTGTTTAAAAAATAATTTTTTGTTAAAAAATGTTTGTTTTGGTTAAAAAAGTTTTGTGTTGTAAAAAAATGTGTGTTTTGTAAAAAATGTTTTTGTTATTAAAGGTTTTGTTAATAAATGTGTTTATTGTTAACAAATGCATTTTTTGTTAAGAAACTTTTTGTAAAAAATGCTGTTTTGTTAAAAAATGTTGTTAAAAATGTTTTGTAAAATTTTGTTTAAAAAACTTTTTGTTATTAAACTTTTGTTAAAAAAAACCCCCTGCCCGTAATTCGTCTAACAAGCAATTGAGGTGAACTGGTTTTCTTAAAAAGAGCCCTTACTACGGCAAGGTCACCTTAACACACAAATAACGCGCATCTATTCCCTTTCCGTAGTAGTGTGAGTGCGCGTTTTTCTTATCTTAATTTTATTAAAAATATTATAGTTTTCACAATAAGAAATAAAATATCGCGCTCATTGGTCAACTTTTGCTGTTTTTTTGGGTCAAGATAGCTCATAATTTTGAAAATAATACTTTGTACAAAAATCCTGCATTGTAGCAAATTATTGTTTCAACATTTACAGAAGATATTATCTTTAAAATTATAATGAATGTGTAATAGGATTAAAAAGGTTATAATAACCCATTGGCTATTCATTTTCATAACATGCATAAGGGCGAAATTGTATATAATTTTTAACGCTATTCATGAAAATTATTCACCTTTGCAGCAACGGCTACGCAGCGAAGCCAATGCTGTATTAGTTTATTATCGAAAAGTTAACAACGCCAAATATTTTGCTGGTTACAACGCGATTGTGGAAAATTTAACATTTATTATATCCTGTGCCAACACTCTTGAATCAAAAACGATTTTGTATTTTACAATACGTAGTTGTACAATACGCCGTTTTTGATTCAAGAGTGTTAGAACAGGATATATTCTAGAGATTATCTAGTGTATTCGATAACTTAAACAAAATTTGGTCTCGAAATTAAAAAAATTTTTGATTGAGGTAAAGTTATATATACAGTATGTCTTTTTTCCGCGGGAAAATTTAACAAAAGCCGGAGAGAATTCTCACCAATTCACACAGGATTCTCTCCAGCCATCCTTGAAACCACGACAAAATGGTTTTTATTCAAAAACATCTAAGAATAATCTAAGCTTTCGATTTATAATCATAATCATAGATTAAAGAATTTCAAACAAGTTTCAAGTTAAACACAACATGTTTTTTGTTGATTTTGTTAAATATAAAATTTTGACACCAAACATTTGACACCAAAGATTTGACAGACAACCCCTCTTTAATTTGCTATTTTTTGTTAAATAGCCTGTGTTACAAATAGTTTTTCTTTCAATCTATAATTTCAGGATATTTTCAATATTTAGTTGCTTACAAAAATGATGGCCATTTTCGATGCAGAATTGATAGAAAACTATCATTGATGCCAAAATTAATTTATTTAGAAAGATGATCGCCAACTGTTTTTATGTTCTTACTTTTTGGCATATTTTCAACATAAACATCAATCACTTAATCTTGAGAATGATAATAAATCGAAACGTAGATACATAAATTAGTATGTCTTTTTATAAACATAAAGTTAAAAAATGCTAGCAATATTATTAAGTCCCACATGAATTCTAAATTTTCTTTTTAACCTTGCATTTTAATTTGAACCAAAATGAAGTTAGAATAAAAGTATGTCTTGCGATAAATATTGTCAGTATATTATCAATTAAATTTGGATAATCTTGCCGGAAAGTACTTAATGAAATAATTTCAGTCTGAGAATAATAAATTAAATAAACAGTTTTCGAGGATAATTTTTTTTTATTTATGGCGTAAGTATTGATGCCCACATAATTCAGCAATTTTAAAAGTTGTATCTAAGTTTGACCGAGAAATACCTTAGTTTACTATCTTCAAAGTGAAAATACTGGGAAATAATCCTATCAAAAAAATTTAACATTAACATAAATTTTTCTTGAATTGACCGGAGATTATCATGGGATAAATCAATGATATCCTTAAAAAACTGTTTGAAATTAAACAATTAAAGTTTTGGGCAAGGATTTGGTCATCATTGAACGGTTGTTTTTCTTGATTTTCTCCCAAATTAAAAAACAAAATTCAATTTGATAATGCATTCTTTAGCTTACATAACTTATGAAACCTAAGTTATGTATGTTACATAACCTTCCGCCCGCAGGAGTGCATAAATTGTTATATTGCATTGAAAAATGCATGAGCTTACAAATAAGTAATTGCTGAATGGCACAAAAAATAAATATCCGAAACAAGATGTACTTTTGGGGTTTACATTTTTTTGTTTTACTGTATATCACAGTCATGCAGGTAGAACTAATGGGAATACTGGTCGCGGGAATAGTTTTTTCTCGATTAAAACTTATCACATAGCATATGTGACATAACTTATGTCCCATATGGCTTTCAGAAGAGTATTAAGATTAGCTTTTTTGTAGAACTAGCCTCTAGCGTGCGTGATAAATGTGCAAAAACGTTTTTGTATGCATACACTCATAGACAAATAATCAAGACAGGGAGACCTAAACCGAAAAGGTAAATCTATCTCCACATAGGTTTTAATTTGAAATTAATCTGATATTTAACATAATTTGTAGCATTAGTTAATCAAACTTCTGAAGTAGTTTTTTCATTAAGTGTTCTTATTTAACTATTTATAAAATTAATAAATAGAGGTTTATTTATCTAATAAACTGAAAATAAATGAAAATAAAATGATGTTATATTAGTATAATTTAAGCTAAACAAACGTCAAATTGAGAGTATTGGCTAAATTTAGAGAAAACTAGATAGACATTTATAATAGTACATACTAGTGAATAAAGTCCATGCATAACAGACCCGGCTTAAGATATGGTCATGAATGGTAAGACCTGAATTTGGTTGATATTTTTATTGATTTTTCAATCAATTCCAACACAATATAATGTTAATTCCAATAGTTTAGCAGTCGTCATAATAAATCCATATTTCTTGAAAATATTAGCATCACGACCGTGTTTGGAAAAATATATTACTGTTCAATAAAGTCTAAATTAGGTGTGTATTAGTCCGTTAACACTTTCGGCGGAATTTGAGTCCTATTTGGGACTTGGCCAAAACTGTCATTTCTTAAATTTGAAGTCACGTGAATCGTTTTCGGACTTGAAGTAATGTAAAAAAGCCTTAAAAACTTCTAAGGACACCACTTCACTTTTTCAAAATTGATTTAAGCAATTTTTGGAAAAAAACAGTACTACTTTTACGCACCTTATCCTTAAATATCGGTCACGTGATTCATTTTGGGGGCTATAGTGTTAAATGGGAATAAACAAGTCTTAGAATTTTTGTCTGATCACGATGAAAGGTTTAATTTTGTGATTTAAAAAATTTTTGCAAAAAAATAAGGTATTAATATCAGTAAAAATTTTCAATAAAAAAAAAGCACAAACGTCATTTTGTCTTAAAGCTTCTAATCGATAACTCTTATAACTGTACTTGCAATTAATGTTAAGGTCGCGTTAAAATGCCGACTTCAATGGTGAGATGGTCACTACTTGCCGGAAATCGAGTCTACGAAGTTAAAGTGTCTTCATTTAACTATTTAATAAAATTAATAAATAGAGGTTTATTTATCAAAAACTGAATAAATGAAAATAAAGATGTTTATATTAGTATAATTTAAGCTGAACAAACGCAAATTGAGAGTATTGGCTAAATTAAAGAAAACTAGATAGACATTTATAATAGAACATACTAAGTGAATAAGTCCATGCATAACAGACCCGGCTTAAGATATGGTCATGCATGGTAAGACCTGAATTTGGTGATATTTTTATTGATTTTTCATTTCATAAATGTACAGAGATTAATTGTAGAAAACGGTTTAACACAAATTCTGTATAATATGGAAGATGTTTGGAAATGCCTTAACATGAAAATAACATTTTGCGCGGATACGGGACGGCTTAAATTCCGAACACTAAAAAATTGAAACAAAAACAAATTTCTTAAATTTTCTTTTCAGAAAATCAGCCAGGCCCGCTGTTCTGACGGAAATTTAATTCAACGCCCATCAGAACTGCACAAAATAATTCTCAATTTTCAGGCGTGTGGAGAGCACTACGATGTACTTTTCAGCATATCATTATTTGGAGACTTTGGTATTTGGAGTCCAAAGTTTGTACATCGATCAAATTCATCACTTATAATGCAGCTTTAATCATGACTTTGCCTGTAAATTCTTCATTCGGTTTCTGATGTGTTTTGTTTTTTCTTTGTCACCACAATTATTGATGTATCTATCAGCCCATTTTCGAAGTGCCTGTTAGTGATTTGCTTCCATTTAAGAGCTGGATCGTTTGAGAGTCTTTCCCAAGCAGTTTTTTTACTTCCTTTTTTAACCTTTTCGGGGAGCTTTTGCATGCTGTGCATCAAAAAGTCCTAGATCGCAACAATCACCTAAAAACGTCTCCCGATGGGCTGTTGGCACATGCTTCTGTGTAGTTTCCAGAATAACTTCTGTCCATAAATCGTCTTCAAAATCGTTGTCTGCGTCTCGTCGGTTTCTTGGTTTTCCGTTTGCATTTGTTTCGGGTTT
>SCLH01001174.1:29791-54369 GCA_004367855.1 Oikopleura vanhoeffeni | reverse complement strand
AGTACAAGATTAATGTGAAGAAAACGGTAATAACACAAATCTCTGATAAATATGGAAGATGTTTGGAAATGCCTCAACATGAAAATTAACATTTTGCGCGGATACGGGACGGCTTAAATTCCGAACACTAAAAAATTGAAACAAAAACCAAATTTCTTAAATTTTCTTTTCAGAAAATCAGCCAGGCCCGCTGTTCTGACGGAAATTTAATTCAACGCCCAATCAGAACTGCACAAAAAATTCTCATTTTCAGGCGTGTGGAGAGCACTACGATGTACTTTTCAGCATATCATATATTTGGAGACTTTGTATTTGGAGTCCTAAAAGTTTGTACATCGATCAAATCATCACTTATAATGCAGCTTTAATCATGACTGCTGTAAACTTCTTCATTCGGTTCTTGATGTGTTGTTTTTTCTTTGTCCACCACAATTATTGATGTATCTATCAGCCCATTTCGAGTGCCTGTTAGTGATTTGCTTCCATTTAAGAGCTGGATCGTTTGAGAGTCTTTCCCAAGCAGTTTTTTACTTCCTTTTTTAACCTTTTCGGGGAGCTTTTGCATGCTGTGCAGCCAAAAAGTCCTAGATCGCAACAATCACTTAAAACGTCTCCCGATGGGCGTTGGCACATGCTTCTGTGTAGTTTCCAGAATAACTTCTGTCCATAAATCGTCTTCAAAAATCGTTGTCGTGCTCCTCGTCGGTTTCTTGGTTTTTCCGTTTGCATTTGTTTCGGGGTTTGGATCTGGCCACCGTGTTTAGTGGAATCATCGTAGTATCCACAGTTATTTCGATTAAAACGTTCCCTATTGGCGACCATGTTTGCATGCGTGTCTAATTTTCGAAATATTAGTTCTATCTATTATTATTGCCTTTGTTATGCCAACGAGCTATTTTGATCTCAGTAAACCAATTCTTTGTGCTGATGTCAAATTGAATGTTTTTACACAAAATTTTAAATTTATACTATTCTGTGTTCAAAATTGATGTTCAAATCAAGTTTGTCTTCATTTGTATTCGATTTTTGCTTTCAGAAAACTTAACCGTTTTAAAAGGGTTTCAGGCCCGTTTTAAATACTATCATTGAATCTTGTTGCATATGCGGCCCCAGCTGGAGAGTACAAGGACAGTCTGAAGAAAACTGAGTATAAAATTTTCCCAATAGTGTTTAATCCTCTGGGATGGATGCTTTGGTGGAACACCTAATTCATTATAAATTTCTGGTTATTTTGGTTTTTTTCTATAAATTCTTACCTTTTTTCATCGGTAGCAACTACAGCAACGGTAAATAAGCTAAAATTTCATTTCGATAGTTTTGGAGAAATATTTTTTTTTGCGTTACCACCGTGTTTAGTGGAATCATCGTAGTATCCACAGTTATTTCGATTAAAAGCGTTTCCCATATTGGCGACCATGTTTTGCATGCGTGTCTTAATTTTCGAAATATTAGTTCTAATCTATTATTATTGCCCTTTGTTATTGCAACGAGCTATTTTGATTCTCAGTAAACCAATTCTTGGTGCTGATGTCAAAATTGAATGTTTTACACAAAATTTTAAATTTATACTATTCTGTGTTCAAAATTGATGTTCAAATCAAGTTTGCTTCATTTTTATTCGATTTTTGCTTTCAGAATAACTTAAACGTTTTAAAAGGGTTTCAGGCCCGTTTTAAATACTTACATTGAATCTTGTTGCATATGCGGCCCCAGCTGGAGATGTAGCAAGGACATCTGAAGAAAACTGAGTATAAAATTTTCCAATAGTGTTTAATCTCTGGGATGGATGCTTTGGTGGAACCTAAATTNCAACACAATATAATGTTAATTCCAATTAGTTTAACAGTCGTCGATACAATAAATCCTATTTCTTGAAAAAATATAGATCACGTGACCTGTTTGGAAATAATTATTATGTTCAATAAAGTCTAAAATAGGTGTGTATTAGTCCGTTAACACTTTCGGCGGAATTTGAGTCCTATTTGGTACTTGGCCAAAACCTGTCATTCTTAATTTGATCACGTGATCGTTTTCGGACTTGAATGTAATGTAAAAAAAGCCTTAAAAACTTCTAAGGAACCACTTCACTTCTTTCAAAATTGATTTAGCAAACTTTTGGAAAAAAACAGTACTACTTTTACGCACCTTATTCCTTAAATATACGGTCACGTGATTCATTTTGGGGGCTATAGTGTTAAATGGGAATAAAAGTCTTAGAATTTTTTCTGATCACGATGAAAGGTTTAATTTTGTGATTTAAAAAATTTTTGCAAAAAAATAAGTACTTAATATAGCAGTAAAATTTCAATAAAAAAAAAGCCACAAACCGTCATTTTGTCTTAAAGTTTAATCGAAACTCTATAACTGGTCTTGTCATTAATGTTAAGCGTCGTCGTTAAAATGCGATTCAATGGTGATGATGGTCACCTACTTGCCGGAAATCGAGTCTACGAAGTTAAGATTTTCATTTAACTATTTATAAAATTAATAAATAGAGGTTTAATTTATCAAAAACTGAATCAAATGACAAATAAAATGATGTTATATTAGTTATATTTAAGCTGACAAAACGTCAAATTGGAGTATTGGCTAAATTAAAGGAAAACTAGATAGACATTTATAAAGAACCATACTAAGTGAATAAGTCCATGCATAACAGACCCGGCTTAAGATATGGTCATGCATGGTAAAGCCTGAATTTGGGCTGAATATTTTTATTGATTTTTCATTTCAGTAATGTACAGAGGATTAAATTGTGAAAACGGTTAACACAAAGTTCTGTATAATATGAAGATGTTTGGAAATTGCCTTAACATGAAAATAACATTTTGCGCGGATACGGACGGCTTAAATTTCCGAACACTAAAAAATTGAAAAAAAACAAATTTCTTAAATTTTCTTTCCAGAAAATCAGCCAGCCCCGCTGTCTGACGAAATTTAATTCAAACGCCCATCAGAACTGCACAAAATAATTCTCAATTTCAGCCGTGTGGAGAGCAACTACGTCATAGTCTTTTCAGCATATCATTATTTGGAGACTTTGTCATTTTGGAGTCGCAAAGGGTTAGGGTTACATCGATCAAATTCATCACTTATAAAGCAGCTTTATCATGACTTTCGCTTGTAAATTTTTCTTCATTCGGTGTCTGATGTGTTTTGTTTTTGTCTTCTGTCCAACCACAATTTATCTGATGTATCTATCAGCCCATTTTCGAGTGCCTGTAGTGATTTGCTTCCATTTAAAGAGCTGGATCGTTTCGAGAGTCTTTCCCCAAGCAGTTTTTTTACTTCTTTTTTAACCTTTTCGGGGAGCTTTTTGCATGCTGTGCATCAAAAAGTCCTAGATGCAACAATCACCTAAAAACGTCTCCCCGATGGGCCTGTTGGCACTGCTTCTGTGTAGGTTTCCAGAATACACTTCTGTCCATAAATCGTCTTCAAAAATCGTTGTCTGCTCTCGTCCGGTATTCTTGGTATTTCCGTTTTGCAATTTGTTCGGTTTTGGATCGGGCCACCGTGTTCGTAGTTGGAATCATCGTAGATCCACAGTGCTTTTCGAATTAAAAGCGTTTCCCTATTTGCGACCATGTTATGCCACTGCGTGTCTTAAATTTTCGAAAATATTAGTTCTAATCTAGGTTATTATTGCCTTCTGTATATTCGCAACGAGCTATTTTATTCTCAGTAAACCAATTCTTTTGTGCTGATGTCCAAATTGAATGTTTTTACAACAAAATTTTAAATTTATACTATTCTGTGTTCAAAATTGATGTTCAAATCAAGGTTTTGCCTTCATTTTTTATTCGATTTGCTTTCAGAAATAACTTAAACGTTTTAAAAGGGATTCAGTCCCGTTTTACAATACTCTACATTGAATCTTGTTGCATATGCGGCCCCAGCGCTCGGAGATGTAGCAAAGAACATTGAAGAAAACTGAGTATAAAATTTTTCCAATAGTGTTTAATCCTCTGGGATGGATGCTTTGGTGGAAACCTAAATTATTTATAAAATTTCTGGTTATTTTGGTTTTTGGTTTTTTCTATAAATTTCTTACCTTTTTTTCATCGGAAGCAACTACAGCAACGGTAAATAAGCTAAAAATCTTCATTTCGATAGTTTTTGAAATAATATTTTTTCTTACGTTAGCTTATTAGTGAACTCTTATCGAGTTAACAATTGATCTGATTAAAAGTTATCTTTCAGCGTTCTTTTTATTTAATTTTCCGTACCTGGAGCGCCAGTTAACTTGAGCCGCTCGTGAGCAAAATAAGGGGGTTTGATAGGGGTTCTAGAAGTTGGTTGGAATAACAATAGTTTAAAAATAATTTAAATATATTATATATAAGGGGTTCGTGAACTTTGAAAATTGCTGATTAGTCTCGGCATGGTCGTAGAAAGTGACTTAAAAATTCTGATATGTAAGTTCATAATCTAATTTATTTGTCCTATTAAAAACAATTTCAAACTTGCTTATTATCTGTGAAATTCAAAGGCGGAAAAAGTTCTTTGTATTTTATTCGATTTTCTTACTAAAAAAGTATCAAAGATGTCGAAAAGGACTTTTTTTGCTATTTTAGCCGCGGGAAGTCGAATTTCTTTTAAATTTTCAAGTTTGACATGGTGAACTATCATAGCAGCACTAAAGGTTATTGAGATGATTTTCGATTCAAACTCGTCCGAGGTAAAAATATCAATTTTTAACCCCCAGGATAACGATTTGAAAATTTATTTTCGACATCAATTTAGTCCTAATACATTCAAAATAGCATCAAACGATTTCTAAGTATAAGGTCACTCGAGACAGAAGAATGAACTATGACAAATTATGAACCGTTTTGGCGCTAGAGCGCGAAACACTCTTTCACTTTTACACTTAAAAATTTTTTGAAGAAATTTTTATTTTATTTCTTAATTTTTTATGTAAATAAAACTAAACAAGAATTCAAAAATTGTTGAATAAAGTCTTTTGTCCTTTGAGTTAAAAGATAGAGCGTGCATAAATAACCCTCTTTAGAATATCAGATATTTATATTCGATTAAGCAGTTTTATTTAACTTTGATAAATATTTTGCAAAAAAATACCATCACAGCGACAGAAAAATATGTTACCCTGTTTTGCACAAGTAAAAAAACATTCACACAAATGTGTGCGTTTTTGGATAACCTAAGAAAGTGAGAAATTTAATTGGAAAAAAATTTCCTTGATGATTACTCAGATTTTTATTTTTAGATTTAAGATATATTTTGCAAACTCAATAGCTTTTCCAGTTTGGGGTCTTAGGGTCAAATATCTACAAATGCTGACGCTGTTGACTGAATTTGCCTTATTAAATGAGCAGAGAGCAGTCATCGTAATTGGCGCTGTAGAGCGATGCTTATAAAAGTAAATTGAATTATGCAATGTTTCATCAGATCAATTGTTGACTCGATAAGAGTTCACTAATAAGCTAACGCAAAAAAAAATATTTCTCCAAAAACTATCGAAATGAAAATTTTTAGCTTATTTACCGTTGCTGTAGTTGCTACCGATGAAAAAAAGGTAAGAAATTTATAGAAAAAACCAAAATAACCAGAAATTTATAAATNCAAACTTTTGGACTCCAAATACAAAGTCTCCAAATAATGATATGCTGAAAAGTACATCGTAGTGCTCTCCACACGCCTGAAAATTGAGAATTATTTTGTGCAGTTCTGATTGGGCGTTGAATTAAATTTCCGTCAGAACAGCGGGCCTGGCTGATTTTCTGAAAAGAAAATTTAAGAAATTTGGTTTTTGTTCAAATTTTTTAGTGTTCGGAAATTTAAGCCGTCCCCGTATCCGCGCAAAATGTTATTTTCAATGTTAAGGCATTTCCAAACATCTTCCATATTTATCAGGATTTGTGTTATAACCGTTTTCTACAATCAACCTCTGTACATTTATCCATGCAAAAATTAATAAAATTCTCAAGTAAATTCAAGTGTTACGTTATAATTAACTTTAAATTTTGAGTGTCGGTTGAACATTTGAAAAATCTTCAGTTACCATTCTTCATGTAAAACAATAAATGAAAGAGCTAAAGGTATCAGATATGTGTTATGAAAAAATATTTTACTTTTTTTTATTGTAATTCAATTGCAAAATATACAGTAGGTGTTAAACAAATGTAATAATCGATCAGGTTTGAGCTGAACATTGTGTGTAGGTATCGCTGATAAAGCTGTTTTTCCAAGTTTTTTCACACATTTTCTTGCTAATCTAGATAGAGTGGAACTGTCCAAATTTGCGTAACTTGTAGAATAAATTCGACGTTAATTAAGCAGCTTATTGTAATATGATATAATTCAACCTACGCTCACATATAACCCTTTAATAAGCCTCCCGAAAATTCACTCAAGAGCTATCTCCTAGAATTTTCATAATTTCTTGAATTTATTACGTCAGGCTCCAGAGCAGAAGTGAAAACAATGAATTATTGCCCGTTTCTCAAAATTTTGTTTGTGAAAAAAAACGCTAAAAACCGAAACAAAATTTTTTACGAAAATTTAATGAAGGAAAATTGTCGGTCAAAAATTTTTTCCAAAAATGCTCTTCAATATATTGGTTGTACTGTTTCCCTGAAGCCTGACCTAAAAAAAGGAAAATAAATTGATGAGAGTTCTGGAAAAAAATAGATCAGTGTTTTCTGGAGAGCCTTATTCAATGTTCCTGTGTTAGCGTAGGTTGTATTGTATCAGATCACGATAAGTGTTGAAATGATCTTGAAGTGTGGTTTTTAACTTAAGCAATTTTTTGCGATTCCATTTTCTCCAGTTAACCAAGGAACAACGTCGAAAAATTCTATTCCAGAATATTATGTAGCTATCTAAGCAAAGGTATATGGAAGTTACCCAACTGATGAAAATTATTTAAAAAGTAATTTTTTTGACGTTGTACGAGTACGGAATCGAGGACATTCACGATTTTCGCATGACATACGCAATTTGACACTTGAGCAATTTACGTGTATTACTTTTCAGAAGCATTAAGGGTATCCCGGTCCCTAATTTGACATATTTCTTGATAAAGATATTAGCAAACAACGGGCTTCAAGGATATTTATTCAGGATTAGCCAGTTTGTAGAACTAGCCCTTCATCTTGCGTAAACATGTTCAAAACTTTTTTGCATGCAATACACTCCCAGACACATAAGCGAGACAGTGAGGCCTAAAGCCAAAACGGAAAATTATCTCTCTGAGGTTTTATTTTGAAAATAAAACATATTTTAAACATAGCCTGTAATAATTAGTATTTAAAACTTCTGAGGAAGGCGCTTTTGTCGATAAGTGCTACATTTTTTTTAGAATATGCCGGAATAAACCACCGTTTTTGGAAGCTTTGTTCATCGAAAATCTATCTCGCCTAGGTTAAATTTGAAAAATTCACTCGAAATTTTTGCAAACGGTAGCTCGAAAACGAATACGAAACTTTTGAGGAGGCCGTTTTTTTTTTTTTTCAATTTTGACCCGAAACTCAAATTATGCATGTTTTCAAGGTCACGTGGAAAGATTCCGAAAAAAAGTGCTTCGATTTTTTCGAAAGTATGCCTCAAAAAAAAAGCTTTGGGGGAAACACTGCAAAGAGAAAGGTTGTGGTTTACAGTCAAACACCGATATTTTGAAGTTTAGTGTACAAAATACACAAACGTTTATTTTTTAACAAAATTTTGGAAAATTAACTTAGAAAATCGAAAAACAACTGCAAAAATTTCGAAAAATTTTTGTTGGCAATTTGGTTGTTTTCAGAGCGGTTCAAAACAAAACAATGATTGAACATTTTTGCATTTTTATACATAAATAAGCAAAATATGGGACTCCGCGGATACCTTAAACAATTTAAAGCGAAGGTTCATCAGCTTACAAGTAGGAATCAAACACATTGGATATTTTTAAAGTTTTGAATTTTTGAAAATTAAATTCTGAGATATAACGTCAATTTGCATTTGTGAACGTGGTTTACACTTCACTTTTATCAGTTAGTTTTGAATTGATTTATTTGATAGGTAACTTTTTTTAAAAACTTGTTCTCCATTTGGGTACTAAATCCTTTCCAATATTTATTATTGTTAAATAATTTGTCAGAAATAAAAAGTAATCCTGATGACAGGGCAAAGTTGAAAATTAGATGTATTGATTCTGGGTTGAAAATCAGATTAACACCAAATACAGCTTAGATCAACAAAACTGTTAAGGGTCTAGCAAGACACAACTAAATTTGCAAATAAATTATTTTATTTCACAAAAATTTTCACGATAAATTAGGAAATCTGAATACAAAATACTTCTTGGTTAATTTTCTAGATGGTTTTTTTATTAGGATTACTTGTATTTAAGTTATATAATATAACTGTTATAATAATTTTTATACTGTTTAAAATTTATTTTGACTGCGACGATACAAATATTTTAACTTTTCAATTAATCAATTGAATAACAAGAATTGAATATTATTTCCAAAACTAATTTATTTCATGGAAATTAAGCCACTTTTAATGAGACAATAAAGTAATGAAATAAACAAATAAAAATGATATAAATATGGCTCATTATTCAAAGTTTTTGATCATTTCTGATGACAGTTTCTCCGAAATAAAGTTGTATCGACAAAACATGATTAATTCCATTATGCGCGTACCACCCTTTAAAAAGTAGACGACCAAAATAGATTATCGCATAGTCCAAAACCTTCTTATGGAGAAAAAAAGTGAGTTCGAAGTTGGGAAATTCGTGAAATGATTAGATGTAATCAAATTAATCGAATAAAATGGATTTTCAATGTTTTCTGCAAACATTTTTCTTATTTTTGATAACCGCAATCCGCATGATTGATTAGATTAAGCTTAATTATAAAAGTATCGAAATGAGTAATGTTCTTTTTAATAGAAAACTTTCAATTTTAATATTTGAACACGTTAAATAAACCTATAAACTCACTAAGCAGGCGCAAAATAATCTATAAAATTTGAGTAACAAATGTTTGAAATTGCGCGAACCACTTTTCGAATTTTTTGCAGGTTTTTTACATCATAATTTTGGGTGGATGAGAAAAATGAAAAATATTTTTTACAGGGCCAGATTTTAGAGATTACTTTTCTAAAAAATGTAGGGGCGATAAGAGTGGTGGTGAGTGGCTTGTCTATTTTTTGTCTTTTTGAAGAAAAGGCCAGCAGCTGCGTCACGTGATAGTCAAGTAAATTTAAAGAAGGTAGTAATCAACGACAACGCCCTCTCTGGCAAGAAAACAATAATCACAAATTTTATCGCTTCTCTATTTTTTAATAATTCTCAATATATCAGTAAAAATATAAATTATTATAACCGAAAACCCTCAAAAATTAATTTTGATTAACTAAAAAATGTTATTAATAATAAGCAAAAATTAAGAAGGTTTTAACACAGAAATTTGCTGAGTATTTTTCACGATTTTTGAAGGTTCTTTATCCTTCGTTTAAAACATTAAAAATGAAAAATTAAATAAAAAAAATTGTTTCGTACAGGGAAGACCATATGAGCAGCTTTTCTGATCGAATGGGAAATTTCGGGTCTCAAAATTTTTGCTGATCGGATTGGACCCAAGCAGGAAAAATGTGATCAGATCGGAAGCCCGATTTGAAATTATGATCGGATCGGTGATCGAACCTGATCGGATCGGACTTGCTCGGATTTTAACATTTCTTAAAAAAATGCGTGAAAACTGAAATAAAATGTGATTTGACGTAGCTGGAAAACTTAATAGGCTGTATAAATTGTTGAAAAATAAAAATTTGTACAAGAAATCGCGAAAATGACTTTTACTGACACATAAAAAAACAATAATTTACGAATTTAAAGGTTATTTATACTTTAAACTACTGAATAGTTAACTTCAAATGATTTTCTATAGCTCCATTTAAAAACAATAAATTTTTTTTTACAAAATTCTCTCGTGAAATGACTCTTTTATTGTTGTGAAATAATTAATTTCCAGGCATAGTTCAAGGTCAATTTCAAATTCATCGTATGAACTTCAAAGTACTTCTCAAAAAATCGGACAGGGCAATTTTTTAACTAAAATTTTAGCAACTATGGGTCAATTATGCACTGAAAAGTCACTAGAGAGCAAAAAATGGTCACATTTTTGAGATTTCAAAGTGGTACTTTTGCTCTTTGGCGACCTTTTAGTATATAGTTGACTCATAGTTGCTAATATTTTCATCAAAAAGTTGACCCGTCTGATTCTTTTTGGGGTTCTCACTAGTATCTATGATGAACTTTGTAATTGACGGTAATTTCATCTACGGTACACAATATATGGTAATTAAATGATTACTAAAATACCGCCAGAAAATGTTTTTGATAAACTGTAAATGTTTTAAGATTTTTCTCTCATAACAGCAAAGTCCGAATAAAATCACGTAGAGAAAAAATTGAAAAATAAGATCAGGTGACGTTTTTGAAAAATGCCATTATGTTCAAAATTTTAAGATTATGTGTTTATTTGTCCTCAAAAATTTTCAGCGTAATTCGAGTACTATTTGTGTTTTTGAACCGAAACCTTATTTTTTAATTTGAAGGTCACGTGATTGTTTTAAACTCTTATGTAATGAAGAAGTTTTTACAAATTTCAAAGATGGCGTCTTTTTTTGAAAAGTGTTTAAAGCAATTTTTGAAAAAAACTGTATTATTTTGGCCAACCTTAATTCATGAATATACGGTCACGTGATCATTTTTGGGCTATGGTGTAATGGGAATAAAGTCTTAGAATTTTTTTTGATCATTGGTTTAATTTGGTCATTCCTAAAATTTCTGCAAAAAATAACTACTGTGATACAGTGAAAATTTTCAAAAAAAAAAGGACAAACATCATTTTGTTTTAAAGTTAATCGAGAACTTTACAAGCGTGACTGATCTTGTCATCAATGATTGAGCGTCGTAAAATCCGATTGAATGGTGAATAGAGACGACTTGCTGGAAATCGAGTCTACGAGTTAAACCGTTTTTTTTAATTAGAATTCTTAATTTTTAACATTTATTTCAAAATTAAAAATGGGTTCAAGTAATTTGAAAAAAAAAATTGAAAAATGTTATCAAAAAAAATATGAAAAAACTTGATTTTTGATTTAAAATTTTTCCATTTTCTAAAAAATTTGCAAATTTTTTGTTTATCGAAATTTAGATTTGAATTTAATTTTTTCAAATTTTTTAAACTTAGCTTCAAATTTATTATTTGAAAGAAAAATATTCTCAAAAAAGGCCCTAAATTCTTAAATGGTTTATTAAATCAAAAGTAAATTTTTCATTTTTTAATTTGAAATTCGCAAATTTATGTAAAAATTTTCAAATTTGAATAAACCTTATCAAACTTTCAATAAAATATGTTTCATTTCATGATGATAGTCTAATTGCAGATAATAAGTTGCAGATAATAAATTGCAGATAATAAATTGCAGATAATAAATTGCAGATAATAATAAAACTCTCTCAATTAACAAAAATTGCCACATTGAAAAAATCAAATTTGAAATATCATTTTGAATTTTTTAATTTGAATTTTTCTTTAAAAGTTTTAAACCCTCTTCAAAATTTGGAAAAAAAATTGAAAATGTAACAAGGATTTTTGTTCTTTTGCAAACGTTAAAGTTTTGGAACATTTAAAATTTCTTGAAAATTTGCTATTTTTTGAAGTTTGACAGTTCACTTCAAATATTATACTGAGTTTATTAAACAACTGAATATTTTACAAAAATTAACACAATCTTTCTTATTAAAATGATATGCAACTCTTCTGTTCAATATCAAATACGAAAAAAAAATCCCCTCTAGCTCGAAAACATCTTATAAAATGTTCTAACTTGATGAATGACTTTATGAGAGACCCGCTTAACTCGTAGACTTGATTTCTGCCATCTAGCTGCCATTCACCATTTAATTAAATTTTACAATGGTTAATCATCGATGACAAGATCAGTTATAAAGATATCAATAATCTTTATAACAAAATGACGTTTGTGCTTTTTTTTGAAAATTTTTACAGTATTACAGTACTTATTTTCTGCGAAAATTATTCGAATCATTAAATAAAACCTTTGAGCGTGATGAAAAAAATTCTTTAACCTCTTTCCATCACACGATAGCTCTAAATGATCACGTGACCATATATTCAAGAAATAAGGTCGGCCAAAATGGTACTGTTTTTTTTCAAAAATTGCTTAAATCACTTTTTGAAAAAAGTGAAGACGTTCCTTCGAAGTTTTAAGACTTTTTTTCCATAACACCGAAGTCCAAAAACAATCACGTGACCTTCAAATTAGGAAATAAGGTACACAAAGAGTACTCAAATTAAGTCGTAAAATTTTAAGGGCAAATGAACGCATAGTTTAAGAATTTTGAACATAACAGCATTTTCCAACAACTGATCGTATTTTTCAAAAAGTAAGGATTATTTTATGACATATTCCAAACCTTAATTTTCAATTATTTCGTCACGTGAGGTTATTCAGACTTTTCTGTAATGAGAAATAAGTCTAAGAAACGTTTGAAGTTTATCAACAAATTTTTCTGACGTACTTTGAGAACTTTTTCTAACTAATGTATATCGTATACCGTATATCAAATTACCGTCAATTGCAAATTTCATCGTAGATTTGTAAGTACCCTCATAAGAATCGAAAGGGTCGACTTTCTGAAGACAATATTAGCAATTATGGGTCAATTATCTACTGAAAGGTCGCAAGAGAGCAAAATCTCTCTGTGAAATCTCAAAAATTTGACCATTTTTGCTCTCTACTGACCTTTCAGTACATAATTGACTGATATTGCTTATATTTTCATTAGAAAGTTGACATCTTCGATTATTTTGAGTTTACTGTCAAGTCTCTACGATGAACTTGAAATTCACTCACGAGAAATAAAATATTCCACAAAAATTTAAGAGTCATTTTACTTTAGAATTTTGTTCAAACCACATAACTATGTTTGAACAGGGAGATAGAAAATCATTAAAAGTTTTTTAGGACGTAGTTTTAAATAAACGCTTAAATTCATATTATTATTGCACGTTTTTGTGTAACTGGAGGTCATTTTCGCGGCATTTTTCCTCTAATCCCAATTCAATGACTTTTTATTTGTTTAAAAATAATAAATTTTTGTAATTGTATACCGAATGTGTTTTAGCTTTTTGGGTGTTTCCCGAGGAGATTCACGCCTTACCAACCAAAGCGCGACTTGATTAATTTATTTAAGGGCGTTTTAATCTCAAAAGCCCAAAAGCAAAAACACAGTCTTAAGCAAAATGGCTGAATTGTATTTTAAAATAATAAAAAAAATATGTTCATTATAAAACTTTGCTTATATGGCTCGATTCTAAGAATGGCAGCTGGATATCAGAAATCTAGGCTGGGTACAGACTCACTCCCAAAGTCTTCAAGTTAAATTACCAAAAATTACAAATTTTCATTTTTCAATAACTTATACGGCCCATTAAGCTTTTCAGCTACGTCAAATCACATTTTATTTCAGTATTCACGCATTTTTTCAAGAAATGTTAAAATCTGAGCAAGTCTGATCCGATCAGGTCCGATCACAATTTCAAATCGGGCTTCCGATCTGATCACATTTTTCCTGCTCGGGTCCGATCCGATCAGCAAAAATTTTGAGGCCCGAAATTTCCCATTCGATCAGCAAAGCTGCTCATATGGTCTTCCCTGTACGAAACAATTTTGTTCATTTAATTTTTCAGTTTTATTGTTTTAAACGAAGGATAAAGAACCTTCAAAGATAGTGAAAAATACTCAGCAAATTTCTGTGTTAAAACCCCTCTCAATTTTTGCTTATTATTAATAACATTTTTTAGTTAATCAAAATTAACTTTTAAGGGTTTTCGGTTATAATAATATATATTTTTAACCGTTTTTGTTTGAGTATTCCCAATTTACAACTTGATTTTTATTCAAAACTGTGTGGTAATTATTAAAAAGGATATTTGTTGTCTTTCTGAAAAGAAAAAAATGTAACTGAATATTAAGAATTAATAAAAAAAGAGAGAAGCGATAAAATTGTGATTATTGTGTTCTTGCCATAGAGGGCGTTGTCGTTGATTACTATTCTTTAAATATTACTTGACTATCACGTGACGCAGCTGCTGGTTCTTGCAAAAAGACAAAAAATAGACTAGCCACTCACCACCACTCTTATCGCCCCCATATTTTTTACAGAAGTAATCTAACCCGAGCTCGTACGACGATCGCAAATTCTCAATGGCTACGCATTCTGAGCAAAGTGTGATAAGGGAATATTCCAAATTTCCGAATCATTAGTATGCATAAACTTATTTTTCGCTATTTTGTCTGACTCTCGAGAAACTGTTGGTTTTTGAAAAGAGACCTTATTGTCCGAAAAAACGTTTAATTACCCAAAAAAGTCGAAGATGAGATGAGTAAATAAGTATATTTCACTATGTTAGCAGCATTTAACGAAGTATTGTATCCGTTTTCTACGTCCGTTACTTTTTTTGAAAGACACTCGAAACTAACATCGATAAATATTGTTATTATGAGAGTACCGGTTACAGTACATGCATTCTAAAATGTTTGAAAATCACCTTGCGTACCAAAATAAATCAAACAAATTCCGTGTTTTCTTAACATTATCTTGCGTTGTTTCACTGGACTTGAGATTGCAAACAAATTATGATCTCCGTGATTATGAAATATAGAACTTAATCTTGTTGTTTATTGGAAGAATTAATAAAATCATCCTGTTAATACAGATTCAATAAAATGAAGTTTTGTGTAACGATACAGAGCAAATAAAAAACTGAAATGTTGCTTTACCAAGGAGTTTTTTTCGGCTTAACCCCCTCACAACCAAACGCAATTCGAAGACGAAAAAATTGTTTAAGCGTCCAAACGGCATTTAAATATTAACGTCACAAAATTTCAACTTCAAGTTATCATAGAGTTTGCAATTTTATTTTCAAAAATCGTATTTAAAGTTTCATCTGATTAGCCGTTCATAAAATTTATTCGTTATTTTTATGGAATTTTTCGGAAAATTACTGAAAAAGTTTATGACGTTAATACGTCATATGATATGACTCATATCAGATGAAGATTATTACGCTTTTCAGCCTTCATGATATAAATCTTATTCAAGTTTTTTTTGTTTCGATATATTTCGATATATACATGAAACACATTAAATATCATTATATTTAAACACTGATTAGTCATTGCCAAGAAAGGTGAGATAAAACAGCCGATAAAAATTGTTTATACAAATTTGTTTTGTCAACATGTCACAGTCACTGATCATTTTTATTAAATAAATCGGAGTTGTTCGTTTGTAAGCCTTTTTTGAATCCCACCGAGACACTTTCCTTAGAAAAAATGGAATCCACTGTGAATTTTTTATGAAAGCTCACAAAAAGTAAATTTTATACCGTTGTTATTTTCAATTTATATGTGGCTTTTAAAATGTATGATTTTTTGAGAACTAAACCTCAATTTTCTGATGAATTTATCAACTGCACCGAATTATAATTTTATCCCCTGTTTGATAAAGTTTATCTTTGAATTCGCTTCATGAAAATAATTAATATCCTATCATTTTAATTTTTCTCGTAATAAGCGCTAAATAAGCATGATGAATCTTTCAAAAGTGATTTAAAGTGCGTAATCCGCAAAATAAACTCGACATAAAACGACAAAAATTATAAATACCATTTTTTTCGAAGGTGTGCAATTTTATGTTCTTTTATCTAAAGAACCAACAAATAGTGTCTGATTATAAAAATTGTAATTTTAAAAATCTCATCAATGATGTGACAAAATCATAATTCACGGCCGAATTTAATTTCGGGCATTTTGTATTCGCAATTGCGTAAAAATTTTCTAGTGATTGTCTATAGTGAATCTGAGAATAATATGAGTTTAAAATTTCAATAAAATTCTATGTTTGGTCTGAAAATGGACATGCCACATTATTTACAATTATTCCAGCATTAGAAGAATAGTTTATGTCACTGAAACGACAGTTCAAATTGGAAGAGCACGTGTTCCTGGACCCAAACAAATGTCAAAACGGTCATCTACGAGTTAAAATTCTTTGAAGTTTTGTCCAACCCTTTTTTTGCAATTTTCGTCTTGCAAATCCGGAAAAGGGAAACAGCTTTTCAAAAAAATGTTTCATAAATAAAACGGGTTAAAATTGATTAGAGAATCACCGCGGCTAAGTTTGAGATTCGGATTTATTCAGAATAAATAGTTTTAAGATGAATAGAGTTCATATTTTGCATATTTGAATTTTCAAATATGAGAATAAGTTCAAATTATGAAGAATACTTTTAACGGAATATTAACCCCAGATTAAGCTTGCTGGCACATTAACAATGTTTTCCAAGGCACTCTCAATGTTAATTATTTATTCTTTCATGATTATTGTTTCAGCATGTATTTGAAAAGGACTCTATTTGCGAAAAAACATTTTAACAAATAGAAAAAAATTTTAAACAAAAAATTTCTAAACGAAAATTTTTGAACAAAAAATTTCTGACAAAATTTTATAAACAAAAAAGTAATTTTGGCTATTAAATAAATAAAACTGATTAAAAGGTTTTGTTGTTAAAGAACCTTTGTATTGCAAACTTATTGTCTAGAAAATTTAAATGTTGTTTGATAAAAAATGTGATTTTTGTTAAAAAATATTGAAATTGTTGAAAAATATTAACAATAAATTTTTTTTGTTGAAACTGTTTTTGTGTGAGTTTTGTGTGAGTTTGTGTGAGTTTTTGTTAAAGGGCCTCGGTGCATTTTGACAGATTTGCACATTTTCATTTTTTTGCTTGACGGGAAACTTTTTCCCACTTCAACATTTCAGGATAAAACTTGTTTTGAACGAAAGTTGTCACTTCTGAGCTCACTTTGTTTGATCTGAATTTTTTCAAATCGATTATTTTTTCTTTGAAAATCGTCTTTTGAAAAAACACTCAAAAAACGGGAGATTTCGGTTAAAGGCGTCAAAATTGAGGTAAAATTTTATTTTTTATTTTTGTTTGTAATAAACTGAAAAACGGACTCGACTACCGAATTCAATTTTTTTAATTGGTTTATACAATTTTTTCGTCTTAATCGAAAATTTTGAAATACAAAAAAAATAGGAAAAAAACGAAATTTTGGCACATCGTAAAGAACTTTTTTTTCATGAGATGAATGAAAAAATTTTAATTCGGTTGTCGAGTCGACTTAACAATTTGGCAGGTTTAACTGAATTTTTTTTAAATTTTTTGATATACAAGAGCTTCAACCGATTTTTCCCAAACTGTAATTTGCTGCAAAAAATAAAGGTGAGAGTATAAACCAGAGCATAAAAACAAAACGAGGACATATTTGAATAAAGTCAAAAGTGATATTCTCAATATTTTCATCGAGTGATTCAGGAATAATAAGTTTCAAAATTTTTGAGCAAGAAATGAGCAAAATTTTTGAAATATTTCTTATTATTTTTGACCAAAAATCACTGAACCATGTCATTTGGTTTTTCGAAAAGCATAAAAAGAATATGTGAACACCTACTAGAAGCCATTATTTAGGGTTTTTGTCGTTGATTTGAAACAAATATTGAAAAAATAATTTGAACGAAAAATAAGGCATTTTTTCATCATGTTTGGAACTTTTATCGAAAATTTCCCTAATTAGAAAAGTTAAATTCGAACTCAAATTTTCTTGAAAAGCCATAATGCAAGAATTGCTAGTTACAAAAGTTGCCTGGATTATGAATCATCATTTTGAAGGTATATTGAGAAGAATATATATCAATCCAGTGAAAAGTTTTTCATCAAGAGCTCATGTCGGTTTCTGTCAAAATTCACTGAAGCCCTTAGTGGGTTGTGGGTGTAAATTAAACAAGCGTCGAAGAAAATTTTAGTTTCATTCTTGAATTCAGCTGAAAGAAAACAATTCCGAGAATACAATATTTTAACCAATCAGATTGGGTCATTTTCATTTCGTCTTGCGTGGGCGTGTATGATAAACTCAAAACAAGACATCAGAACAACACACCTTCTGATGGGAAATAATTTGAATTGAACTTATTTTACTAAAAAAAAACGACAGAGAATATCTTTTTCAACGAGCTTGTGGTAAACTGAAGTCACAATTCATAAGTTTTATTAATGTTTTGTTTTATTAAATTTGAAACAAAATTTACCGAGCGTAATCAGATTTAAAAAAAATTCTGAATTTCATTTTCACCGCCTAAAAACCAAAAAAGATTTTATTAAATTTTTCTTTTTTGGTAATTATTTGAAGACGTCGTACGTTTCCGAAACATCTTTGTTTTATTCAATTTAAAGCAAAATTGACCAAGGTTTAACAAATTTTGTGTGAATTGAGAACATATTTTTACCAGTTTTTCGATGCCGCACTGGTGAGCCATCCTTCACCAAAATTGACAAATTTTAATTGCAGTTGACAGAGAAGGTTTGAGTCTCCCGTATTTTTTTTCTCATTTATTGTTATCTGCTCGTTATCGACCCTTCCAGTCCAGCTGGAAGATAGAGCTATTTTCCCCAGCAATTCCAACATTCTACACCCACAACCCCCTTAAGTAATTGTTACTTAAAATAGTTTTGTGAAACAAATTTGTGGGGAAAAATTTGCTGTTGATGCAGAATCTCAAAATTTATCACTATGGTGTGCGACTACCACCCTCTTAAACATAGTTTATCGTGAAATGATCAATTTTACCGGCTCTGGCAATCACATGGTTATCAAAACTGTTTCGTTGCTGTTCAAATTATCTTTAGTCAAGATTCTTGATAGATATTTATAAATAATAACGAATCGTAATTAACGAAATTCAAGTTATGCAATTGAAATGACTAAGATCAGAGAAACAAAGTTCATTATCGTGAAATAAGCATAAAATAATGTTCTAAGAAATAAAAATGTGAAAATATTAATTTATAATGAAGATTAGCAACCACGATCGCCTCACTGACGGATAAGTTCGGTATTATAAATTCTTTGAGAGGTTGTTTTCTGATGAAAGTTTCGTTTGAATTTATTTCCCTATCGCTGCATAATTTTAGAATAGTTTACTATCCATTAAAAGTTAATTCATTCAGTGAATTAAGATAATAATTCAAGCTGCTAGATAATAATATACAACATCCTAAGAGAAAACATCAAGTACTTTTCCCAACCAAAGTGACTATTTTTTTTTTTAATTTCATAAATCTTTGATAAAAACAAGGTCATCTCAAAAGCTTGAAGCTTTGTAATCTCTAAAGATCTCAAATCAAAATGTTCTGATTTAAACCAATTTTTCGCTCAATGTTTTTAAAAAAATGTGTGATGCCCACACTGTTGATATTGTGTATCAAAGAAGTAAATGGAATAGTTCGTTTCGAAGAGCCGAAATTTAAATGGTTTTTATAACCTATTTATTAGTGAATTGATTAGTCACATTGATTAGAAGAATGATGTGCAGGAAATTTCGACAAATTCGATTATTTTTACAAAAATATCAAAAAAAAATCGAAAATTTCATTGATCTATGTTCAATTGCCAACATCTGAGCCGACAGCATAAATAAGGTATGTAAAATTTATTTAAAACATTGAATTTCAATGGAAAGTTCTACTTCAATATTAATGTAATTCTCCTGGTTCTGAATTAGTTTTACGTGGAAAAACAATATCGTAAATCGGCTGAATTTATTTCCTGAAATCAAGCTTAACCCTCTGAGACATGGAGCTATTTTCCAAAACACCTGTAAATTAAAGAACAAAATTGCAGGTTGCCTCTGAATAATTCACTTTTGAGGAAAAATTTTTTCTGAAACTGCTGCATTTTCAATTTTTGTCCTGACGGCTCTGAGTAAATTTTTATTTTTTAAAAGTGATTTCGATAAATTGCGTAGGTGAGGTTTTTTTCGGAAAACACTTGTAGCTTAAAGACAGAAAATTGCAGGTTATTTCTGAAAAAAAGTCACTTTTTAGAAAATTTAATTTTTAATCGTTTCCATTATTAATTTTTGTTCTGACGCCTCCCATTTCCTCAAAAAAATAATTGCGTAGGTTGAAGCACACTTTGTAAATGTCATTTTTAATATGGTTAATAAACTCAAAATGTGAATTACATACAATTACAGTTGAGGTATTTCGTTAATCTCGAGGACCAAAGAAGAATAAAGTAGCAAGCACTTTTACCTTTTCCATAATAAGCGCTAAAAAATACCTTTTCAAAAGGCTTAATGCCTCGGAGGGTTAAGGATATGGTAGTTCCTACATTTTTTGCAGTTATTTTGTCATAAAAATGCAACAAATCGATTGTGATTCATTTAAAAAAACAAATTAGCCAAAAAAAAAAAATCGAAATTTTGGGATTTTTCAAATTTTTCAAAGTACTTTTATCTACAAAGTCGAGTAACTTTAAAATTTTGGTAAAACTTTGCAACATAGCTGGCAGTTTTGAAATCAGTCAAAGCAGGACTTTAATTTGAGCCAAATTTCGATTTCATCTGACAAAAAAATTACTTCTGGTCTACTCAAGTGACAAATTCTAGAGTTTCACGCACTGTAATCAAAAATTCAAAAACTAGAATTTGCTTGGCTGTTTATTATCTTACTTTCAAAATAACAAAAAATGCAAAAAAAAATCGAAACCAGGGAGGAGATTGGTTCACAAGGACGAAAATGGTTAAAATCGGCGGTTTTCAGGGATTCTAGAAAATGTGTGACGAAATTGAGAAAAAAAAACTAGAATCTTTAAGTTTACTTAGTTCGTTGCTAATTGAAAAATATAGAGAATTTCAAATGAGATCCAATGATACTATTCTCTAGAAAATCAGATAAATAATAATATCCTAGCGTAAGCCGTATTTTGAACGTTTCATTTTTGGATTCTTCACCACTTGAAACTCACGCGGTATATTTGTGGTGAATATCAAAGTTTTTGATTAAAAAACCAGGGACGAGATAGGTTTTGAAATATGGAAAGTGTGCCGTGTTACAGACATGGTACAAAGAGTGTAAGGCCGAAAAAAAAATTCGTCAGTTTGATTTTTGAGATTAAGTGTGATCTACAATCTTGTATCTTCAGAACTACTCAGGTATTTTCCTATTTCGCGCATGGTCACTTTAAATTTGTCAATTTAGGAACCACCATCCCCTTAAACTCCAAGAAAATAGTATAAAGCAAAACAAAGACGGATCAAGGAACCAATCGTTTACAACATGTTACAACACTGTTACTTCTAGATCGTGTATAATATGAGTTATACCTTGAGATATAACTTATACGGTATTCACTTGATCCTTGATTTGTTGTTGTTTTACGCATTTGTCTTTGGGTTAAAGCAGAATTTCAGACAATTGTATACTTTGAAATTGATTTGTGACAAAATATAAAGTGGTTGATTGCAATGGACAAACTTATGGTTAAAAGCTCGTGCGTTGTCCAATGCCAACAAATATACGGTTTATGATATATACCGTATACTTTGAATCATAAACGGGAGCTCTATCTGCCAAACTACAAGTTCAAAGTTAATCATTTATTATTAAGGTTTTGGAGTGAAATCTTCTCGTAAAATATCAGTTTATTAATACGGTATCTTCAACATCTAATCTAAAAACCAACCCGTGAATATAGATTAAATTTTGTCGCAGTACTTTAAATATTTAATCTGTACTAGCGGAAAAGGCAGGACCCTCTGATTATTTTCACCGTAAATACATCGATAGAAATAACAAACAAAAGATAAATTCACTAAACAAAACAAAGTAGAAAAATAGCGCTTAGGCACTTAATAACTATGTTATTTACGTAGAGAACCTATTGCTGGCGGAAAAGGGCATTTTGTGAGCTTTGAGAGTGTTTATTAAAAGGTTTCGATGTCGAAATTCGAATATTCTACTTGATGTCGAATATTCTACTTGACCAAATTGTATCAACTTGAAGGTTTTTTCAGCTAGATTTCAGCCCGAAAGCAAAGTTAAATATTATTTATCAATTTAAATAAAATATTGAATATAAATTATATTCATAAAATTATATCATATATCAAATTATATTCATTATATATTAACACATAATGTGGGGAATGTTGAAATACTTAATTTTGCTTATGTATAATGTATAAATACCATAATGTGGCATATGGTTCGAAATTTCAATTTCCGCATATCTGATAATTTTCAAACAAAAAAATGATCAATAATTTCATTAATGTGTTTTTTCAAAAAATTAAATTTAGTCTTTTCGAAAAAATGATCATTAATTTTCATTATGTGTTTTTTTCAAAAATTAAATTTAGCTGATATAGAACCGACGATTGAGAACCGAAATAGAACCGACGATATAGAACCGACGAAAAATGATTTTTGACAGCGCAAACCGTTTTGCGGTTTTTGATCAATCGCGCTAAAATCGTCTTTTGAAGAGAAAACAAAAAGTTAGATTAAAAATCTAAGAAAATTGCGAAAGCCAAGGTCAGAATTAGTAAGAATAAAGAAAGAAATGATTATGTTAATCTTTGTGTTTTCCATTGCAAGTAAGTGATTAAACCCACATTTTTCTTGCTCAGTTTCGACAAATTTTCTTAAAAAATTTACATATCTGATTAAGTATTTTTCTAATTTGAGTCTTTTGTTCTAAAATGGGACATTTTTATTCAGAAATGTGGTTTTTCGGTGATAAGCGGATACATTTTGTTCATTCTCAAAACATATTTTTTAAAAAACTGCATTTTTTTTTGCGTTTTTTGATCAATCGCGCAGCTAATCGTCTATTTATAAAAAACGGGAAGATAGATTCAAAATCGAAAAAAAATGTGAAAGCCAAGGTCCTAATGAGTGCGAATAAAAAAAGAAATATATTTGAAAATATTCCTGTTTTCAATGAGAAGTAAGTGATCAAAGCCCAATCTTTGCTGCTCATTTTCGGCTGATTTCAATTAAAGTTTTAAAATTTGATTGATTACCTCGCTAAGTTGGGCTATCTTTACAAAAATAAGATAATTCACGGCTTTTTATGAAATGTAGTTTATCCGTAATGAGGGCTCAAAGTCGCCCCACTAAAGCGGTGCAGGAGCCTCTGCCGAATAAAACAATTTGGAGCTTCCAAGGGTTAAGGGGGTAACCGACGGAGGCTGTATCTCGAGACTCAGAAGTGATAGGAAGCTAATTTTAGTTGCATTGTCATTTTCGTGGCTGGTTTGCTTCCAAAAATCTATATAAAAAAAAATTTCGATGTCAAAAAATTTCCAAAATTTTCTTTATTTTCAAAGTTTTATTTTCCTTAACCGCACTGTATCTTTTGAAGTAATGACTCTTTTGCTCTACTGTGAATTACTCACTGTGAATTGGATCTTGAAAATGTCAATAAAAGTTTNAAGTAATTTTATTAGATTAACAATAAGTTAGAACATTTTGAGGAAGAATTAAGTATTCTTTTTTATTGACTTTCCGTCTATTAAGACATTATTTAGTAAGGATTCAGAAAATGAAGTTACTTCCACCTGTTTCGCTGTGTTTTAAAACACAGAAACCAAAAGTATTATGGGGAAGTATCATTTTCGCCGGCGGAATATCGAAACAGACCCCCGAAAGTTCCCCTTATTTTTAATTTCAAAAATTTTGGTGACTTTCAGAAATTGCTCATCAGACCAGAAATTTATGATTTGAATGCATTTTTTTGTTTTATCGAGTTAACAAAGCAATGAAACTAGGTGATAATCTACAGATATACTAATAAGGGTTACTTTCGGGGATTACCATTTTCACATTAATTATTTTGGTACGTGGCACCAACTTTCTGATTATATAATTATTTCAAATATGATTAGACGTTCTAGAACTTGCCGCATGGTGGTCACCAGCAGGCTTGTACGATGAACTCGGTGCGCAGCAATCCTGTGTACAAGCTATTACTCATTGTCTCCTATCATTTTGGAAGAAAAGCCAATCAAAGACGCGTATTTTCCACGCTTTTAGTGGTGGGCCCTAAGTGGGTTGTCAAAAGGATTGGTTTCGCGTGTGTTTTCCGTTCCCTTTTTGCGTAGGTGTAAGCAAAAATTAGGGAAAATAGGGATGGGGATAGAAAATGCGGTCGGGATGCATCCCTTAATAACTGTGGTCAACAGGGTCGACCAAAAATTATTCTGATGAATTATTTTTGTAGATTAAAGAAAGATTTACTAAATGGCCTTTCTCAAAAGTTTTGTTTCCTAATAATATGAAGTACAAAGAAACATTTTTACGACCGCTACCTCCTTAACTGCACCCTTTATTTTTTTACCTCAATATATTTTTCCCAACGGAACTCAATCTCAAAAACGTTTACTTTCTATTTAGCGCGTGTTAGAATCCCACTATTGTTGTCTTAGTGACTGTCTTGAGTATGAGTATAGGCAAGGGTGCTTGATATTGGAACCGCTAAATTTGACCGGTGTTGAATCACTGAGACTTCATTAGTGGTATTCGAACTCGCGCTATAGAGATAGTTAACTTTTTGGAGATGGAGTTCAGTTGGTAAAAAGATATGATCCACTTCACTTCGGTTATCTGCTGTTCTCAATT
>SCLH01001174.1:0-28810 GCA_004367855.1 Oikopleura vanhoeffeni | reverse complement strand
AAACCTTGAAAATAATTCAGGTGATAAACAATTAATATACTGAGTTAATTCTGTAATTCGGATTTCCGAATTAAAACGACACATAAAGGTGTAAAGTAATCGAGGGCTTTACTCTGTCCCAATTCTTTAAAAAAATCTAAAAAATTGATAGTTTATCTTATAAAAGTAGTTCTGAAATTAAGTAACTCCGAGATTCGTATGTTATTATCACTTAAACAATTAGAGATGAATGAGGGAATTAAACCCGGACCCTTTCGACCAAAGCGCTGAATGTTGACCATCACGCGGCGTGATGATTCACGCCAGAACGACCACGCGTATATTCTCTTCTTCCAAAGTCATATTGCAAAGTCGGAACTGCACCTTTGTAGGATGTGTAAAGACAAACTTTCGGTTTATGGTCTACCCATTTTCATTCGATTTTATAGAGTAAGTATGTATCATATTATATACTAGAAGGCTGTTAATATTTAATGAAATCCTTGTCGTGGTGGTCTGCGATCTGGCCTTGTACGCTGGTCATCATGGTTCCACTTTCGCTATACCGTATAGCCTATACCGCGGTATTCGCATCCCTNATTGGACTTTTTGTTTTTTCCAAGGCAACCGGTTTACCGGAAATTGATGTTTTAAACCGACAGTCAGGTGTTCGAATCTTCAGTATGCCCAATTTTTTTTCTCTTTTTATCGAATTGTATGTATTTATGATAATAATCGTCTCTATGTGGTAATAGATTAACAGAAACGGTCAACGAAAACAGTTTTCTAGTGATTTACTTGAAAAATATATTTTTCGAAAATTCCTATGTTTTGCCTCATAAAAACTGGTAATTCTAAAGGTCAATTATCGGTGAACCGGCTTACTTGATAAAAAACAAAAAATTTCCATGTTACAAATTTAGTTGGCTACACGTTGCAAAAAACGTTTCTTGATACATCATATGGTTTCGATGCTATGATCCCGAATGTCCGATTTTCCTTTAAAAAAAAGATACCTTACGCTACCCACCCTATTTATAACCCGGAATTGACTTAAGTGATTCTATGTTAAGTTTAAATTTGTCTTCCTTTGGCTAGTGAATTAAAAATATATTTTTGAGAACTTTGTCACTCAAAAAATGATGTATACTAGGATGCGCAGCGGGCAAATTTCTAACTTTTGAACGATTGCTGTTAGAGAAAAACGAAAAAAAAATCTTGGGCAGGATTCAAAATTTAAAAATTTGGGCGTTTTTAAAAAGTATGACCACTAGATGGAAAAAAACTTTTTTTCTGCCCGGATCGTTTTCTGGGTCAACAACCCCGAGAGGTCAACGAATTTGTATCAACTACTGAGTTTCTCTGTAGTTTTACCGCCTATGATTACCTTTTGGAGTTGACTGGAGTCTTTTTGTTTGTAAAACTTGTTCAATTTCAGAAACTCTTCTATCTGCATTTGCTTTCACATTTTCGAGTTGAAACGCCAAACAGAAGACTCAGTTGTTAATTCTGCTACTTCTGTCTTTAATTTCTTGATTTCTTTTTCCATTGAAGATTTCTTCTTTGAAAAAACTTCGCTCTTTTTCGATCTCCGAAAACTAACAAGGGTTTTAAAGTTATATTAGTTAACTAAAGTGTTTTTTTGAAGGTGACAAGATTTTTACCGGATGTCAGGTGATGCCCAAATTGACCGGGAAAAAATTTGTGGCCGGTTAAAATAACTACGTGGGTTTAATTACAGGTTTTCCGTTTGGCTTCGAAGATGTGCGATTTCTCAGAACCGATTTTTTTTAATTGTATTTAGGAAAACGCTTAATTTCCGGTTTTAACGGACATCCGGTAAAAAAATTTGGACAAAGTAACTTTTTTATACTATAGGTATACTATTACGATACCTGCTGGGTCTTTTATGACACTTTTCAAATACATTTATTAATATTTGGTGTATTTCCTCTTGTTTTATGAAACAAAAAATAACACGAAGTACCAAAATCTGAAAAGCTGCAAAAAAACCAGCAATATGAATGAATCATGAAAATTAAGCTTTTTTTTATTATAAAAAAATGATTTACCTTTTCAGTTTGTCGTAATAATGATTCGTTGATCGAAGAAACTTCGGTCAATTTTCATTTGAGAGTTGGAAAGATCGGATTAATTTTTTTGAGGCTATCAATTTCTTCATTGACCCCTTCAAAAATCAAGTTTTCATTCTTTAAAATTCAAGTTCATTTTTAGCTCAACAATTTTGTCCTGCCAGCTCAGAATTTGTATTTTTGACCGTTTTTGAGCTCTTGACTTTTATGTTCAGCATGTGCCATAGCCTCATCTGCGCATTAAATGCCATTGTTCGATCTCCTGCTGCTTTTGGTTTTTCAAGTTCAGAATTCGAGTTCTAGAATTCTTGGAATTTGCAATTTCTTTTGCAGATTGTTCTTTTTAAAGCGCATGTGATAAGGATTCAAGATCCTTTTTTAGTTGCATTATTTCATCGATGGTAGAAGCATTTAGGTTGGCATCTTCTCGTGTTTTACGGGTCCTCTAATTGCTCGTTTAGAAATCTAAATTTGAATAAAAATTATTTTGAAATTTGTTAAAAATCGTGATTAAATTTTTGAACAAAAAACGATATACTCAAGTGACACAAATTTTCGGTGGCGGTATTTTTTGCTTACCGTATTCATTTTTCATGAATTGCTAATTTGGCTTATTTCGAATTTTAATAAAGTCAAATTAACTCACAATTTTCATGAAAACTACCCTATATTAATAAATTTTTGGTTTACGAGTGGTCTTAAGGGTGGGTAACAGACGGTTTTACTGATTTCAAGTTCCTGAGCTAACCGCCATTCGTATTGAGTTCAAACTGTCGATTATAAGAAGATATTTTTTTGAAATTTTCAAAAAAAATGGTGTCGAAAGTTTTTTGTATGACCGGACCGGCGGTATACCGGTTCCAAAAAGTGATTTTTCCATTTTTTGGTACAACTACATTTCTAGCTCCTGGATATCAAAAATTTCTCTTTTTTTCAGTATACTTTAATTTGTAAGCCTTAACAGCCGTGCGTGGCCCTTGATTTTCAAATTTCTTGTTATTTAGAGAAATTTCTAAAAAAATGGGTTTGCGCATGTTCGCCTGGTACACATGGCATTTCGCCGAAACAATACAGTTTTTTTGTTAATAAGAGCATCTTTACAAGTGTGCAAAGCGAGGAGCGTGCGTCGAGTTTTTTACAATTTTCATCATAAGTTAGATTTTAGATGCATTCAAATATTACCTTCAAATTCCGTCAAAATAGATTTTGAAGAAAAATTCAATACTTTTTTGAGTAACAAATCATAAGTTTTTAATACATTAGTCAGTAAGTAGCACAATAAAAATAGTGTAAAAATATCAGATCCAATGTCTAGATCACGAGAAAAAAGTAATAATACCTGAAAAAAACTGAAAAAAATTACCATATGATGCAACAATTCGGGAACCTCTTTATCTATTACGAATCACGTTTTAATTTAGCGTTTCTATAAGCAACCGTTTAACACAAAATATATATAAAGCTAAACATCAGGCTACATTCTTTCACGTCGTGAGCCGAGAAACACCTCTGTCGGATACCCCAAATTCTGGATCTAAGGAAAATATCTTAGGCAGACATTTGTTCTGTCGAAATTAAAAGATCTTATTGCCAAGTGTCAAGATCATAATGTCACAGTGATTCTAATGCCAGACAAAAATAAGAGCAAAAAGTTATTACTTCAAAAGATTACAGTCAGTGCGGTTAAGGAAAATAAAACTTTAAAAATATAGAAAATTTTTGACATCGAAAATTTTTTTTTTATATTTCTTTAAGCAAACCAGCCACAAAAATGACAATGCAACTAAAATAGCTTCCTATCACTTCTGAGTCTCGAGATACAGCCTCCGTCGGTTACCCCCTTTAAGATAGCTTTTTTTTAGTAGGGCCCACCCTACTCAGTCATTTTTCTCGAAGACCATATCAGATATCAACAAACGGTTTTCTGCTATGTGTAGCCAAGTAAATTTGTGGCGACCAAAACTTTTTGTTTTTCTCTCCTTCGACAAGTCGACCGGTAATCAACCTTTGAAATCACCGGGTTTTCAGAGGCAAATAAGGATAGTTTTCGAAACATTTTTTTTTCATTAATAAATTGATTTAAAATGTTGTTCTGTGCACGTTTATGTTAATCAATTACCACCTATCAACCGATTATTATCCAGAATACATACATTTCCATTGATATAAACAAAAAAAANAGATTCGACCCTAACGACTTCCGGTTTAAGAACATCATTTACCAGTGAACCAGTTGACCATGGATTAAACAAAAAATTTTGGTCGCCACAAATTTACTTGGCTACACATAGCAGAAAACCGTTTGTTCATATCTGTTATGGTCTTCAAGAGAAATGACTGAGTAGGGTGGGCGGCCCACCGTGGGCCCTATTAAAAAAAGCTACCTAAGCGAAAAATACGGTCGCCAAAAATTTGTGTTATTTTAGTTTATCGTTTTTTCAATCAAAAACTCCGTCGCGACGGAAAATTCTCATTTTTTTTTAAATCGTCATCGAACTTATTTTTTTTTAAATAAAAATAATTTTATAAATTTTTCGCAATGCACAATTTTGATCATCTTACCTAATTTCGGAATTTTTCTCGCCTATTCTATCTTCAAGCTTGCCTAATTCCGCTGCTTTATCCTGTAGTTGGACATGTGCGTTTTTTATCTGATTGATTAATTGATCTGTCGATGTAGCATTTCCGATTGCATCCATTTTAGCATTCAACTTTTGCATCGTTGTCACGTGATTTTTTTCCATACATTCGAGTTTCTAGAAAATTTTCAGTTAAAAATATAAATTAAAGATAAATCTATATTAGGATGTCCGCATTACTATGGTTTTTGAAATTCTTTCCAATTCAAAAAAAAACCTCCAGATGCACAAAAATATCTAAATCGAAAAAATTTGCGGCATAAAAAAGGAGACCTAATTATTTTTTAATTGAAAATTACTCACATTTTTTAAGGAAATATTTTCCTGTTCGAGATCTTCCATTATTTTTGTGACATCGAACGAATCAACAGTTTTTGCAGGCTGGTCCACGTTTGGTTTGTCTTCCGCTTTTGCTAATTTTTCTTGAAATTCCAAATTTTTATTTTCCTCGACCTTGACCTGCTCATCTTTTCGCCGTATAATTTCATCCTTATCCTTCACAAGGGCTTCTAAAGTTTTTATTTTGTCTTCCAGACCCTTTTGAAGCTTAAAATCAATCGGGAAATTTTCTTTATCGACTGAAAGATGACAGACATTCGGCGTCGTGAATTTGATTTTCTTTTGTATATTAGCCGGCGAAACTGGCCCAAGGGATCGTTTATTGCCTTTGCCCTTTATCAAGGGTTCAGACTTGAGAAAATTTTAATCGAATAAATTAAAAAAACAGCTAAATTCTTATGGCGGCTTTTTTTTTAGAGAAACTCGCAATCGGAGCGAATGTTCTCGAAAACGGTACATACNACTCGACGTACCTCCTCGCTTTGCACACTTTTGGAGAAGTGCTTTTATTTAAACGAAAATCTGATATTGTTCGACGAAATGCCATTGTACCAGCAAACATGCGCAAAAACACCCATTTATCTTGTAAATTTCTCTAAATAACAAGAAATTTGAAAATCAAGGCACGCACGGCTGTCAAGCTTACAAATTAAAGTTAATACTGAAAACAAGATAAAATTTTGATATCCAGGAGCTAGATGCAGTTGTACCAAAAAATGGAAAAAACAAATCAATTGTTTATGTTTTGAACGCATAAAACAACCAAAATGACAACAAAATTTCTTTTAATTTTGCGTTTTTTCGATTTTCATCTTAGAATTTTTCGCAAAATTATGTTCAAAAATAACTTTTGTGTCAATTTGACCACTAAAACTTAAATATATCGGGTTAAAGTAAGCCAACTTTCTCTTCAGTGTTTCCTCAGCTTTCTTTGCGTCTACTTTCAAAAAATGAAAGCAAATTTTTTTCGGAAATTGTTTCACGTGACCTTGAAAATTTCATATTTTGAGTTTGTGGTCGAATTTGCAAAAACGTCTCTGTAGAGTTTCTATTTGTTTTGAACTAGCTTTTGCGAAATTTTTAGCTAATTTGCAAATTGAACCTGTGAGGAGATAGATTTTTCGAGGCGTTATGTCCAAAAAACGTTGATTTGTGCATGTTCTGGAATAAATATAGCACTTATCGACTATAACGCCACTGTTAAGTTTTGAATAGTAATTCTACAGGTTATCTTAAAATTTAGGTTTATTTCAAAATAAAACCTGAGAGGAGATAGATTTTCCGTTTTGGCTTAGGTGTCCTTGTCTCGCTTATGTGTCTAGGAGTGTAAGCATATAAAATAGTTTTGACACATTTTCGACGCAAGCTGAAGGCTAGTTCTAAAAACTAATCAGAAATTATATCCTCGAGGCCCTGTTTGGCTAATATGTTATCGAGAATATGTCAAATTGAGCGCAGGGATACCCTTAAATACGAGTTTCTTATTTATTTTGTTTATCTTTGAATTATTTTTATATTTCGAATTTCAGCTCTCTGAGGAAGCGTAGGACAGCCTTTGATCATTTTTGAAATTTTTCAACTTTATTTTTGAATTCCTTGGGGTCAATTTACCCTAAATACGATTTTGTGAAGAATTTTGTTTATTTTTAAAATATTCTCAAATTTCGAATTTTGGCAAGCAGAGGACAGCCTATGACCATTTTAGAATATTTTTATCTAAATTGTTGAATTTCTTGGGGTAGATTTACCTTAAATGCAAGTTTGTAAGTAATTTTGTTTATTTTGAACTTATTTTCAAATTTCGAATTCCAGCTCTTTGAGGAAGCATAGGACAGCCTATGATAATTTTTGAAAATTTTCAACTTTATTTTTGAATTCCTTGGGGTCAATTTACCCTAAATACGATTTTGTGAAGAATTTTGATTATTTTTAATATATTCTCAAATTTCAGGAAGCCTAGGACAGCCTATGATAATTTTTGGAAATTTTCAACAAGATTTTTGAAATTTTTGGGGTCGATTTACCCTAGGCAAAAAAAATTGATGCTTAGCGCCCACGCAAAATTTGGCCCAAATTCCACGGCGGGAACGCTACTTATTGCCCTTTATTTTCCTATATTCTCGTTTTATTTAGCCATATTGTCATTATGTTTTGGCTATATTGTCGTTAATAATTCTTTTACGGAACGGAACTCCATCTCAAAAACGCTTACTATCTCTATAGCGCGTGTTCGAATCCCACTAATGTTGTCTTAGTGATTATATTGAATATGACTAAAGGCAAGGGTCTTGATAATGGAACCGCTAAATTTTATCGGTGTTTGATCACTCAAGCAATCACTAAGACAATCACTTAGAACATCAGTGGGATTCGAACACGCGCTGTAGAGATAGTAAGCGTTTTGAGATGGAGTTCCGTTCCGAAAAGGATATGGAAAACCAACGTTTCGAGATTTTGTTATAAAGCACCAGGCTTCCAAAGAGATAGAAATAGAAGGATAAACCAAGGGGGATAAAGGGGGGGGTAGCCTATCCCGGATAGGGATGAAAAATTCAGAGCCATATATAGGGATGGGGATGGAAAGTCCCACCCCGCTCATCCCGTTTTATCCCCATCCCTTAATTTTATCCCGTTTCTATCCCTTTCTCTATCCCTATCTCGTTTTCTATAATCTATCCCTTCATCCCTATTTCGTTTTTATCCCGTTTTCACTCCGAAAAAATGTACCAATCTGCCACATCGCTGCTACCCCCTTAATTATATGTTTTGGATTGACGTAGTGGGAAAACTTTATTTGCGAACAGTTGGCGATCAGAACGTTTTGGTGTCATATTTTATTTATTTTGCAATGAAAAATTTAGAAATAGTAAGGGATTTTTTTGCTTTTTAGTCATATTTTTCCGAAAACAGGTTTTAAATAAAAATTATGAATGTACACCACAGTCTATATTCAGAATCGACTGTCGTCAAAATATCGTTTTTAAAGAAATATATTCAACAAACTCATTTATGTGGCGACTCTCAAACGATATATACTGTAAATATTTCACGATAAAACCGTCGCAAGATTAAGTCTCCTATGATTAAAAAAATGAACATAGACAGTTATTCAATTAAAATTTGTAAAATGGGGATTAAAAAAAACATAACCATAAAAAATGCAACTCAGACATCATTTTTTAAATATTTAAGCTATGCGAAATGAAAACGCATTTTTCGTATCTCTACTAGGTCCCTAATCTAATCTATATTCGAAACAGTTTAACGTTAAACAAGTCAACAACGGTATTAAGATCGTTATTTAGAAGTGCATATTTGATGCATATGTTTCTATTTTTTGAGTTAGATAAATTTTTGATCTGGTAATTATACGCTTAATTACAACTCACAGCTTGACATATCACAACAGCATTTTTTTGGTCTTAATCGGAAAATCTATTAATCAAAATTTCAAACTCGTCATTACAAAATAAGTAAATACTTCTTTTTTTGACTTTTTGGTTTGAATTTCATAAATTTCTAAAATACTGTTTGTTGAAAAATTCGGGTCAAAATTTAGATACGTCACCGATTTTTTTCGTATAATATAAACTATGGTCAGAGTTGTGCAAGTCCTCAGTGGGGACTACCCAGAAATGGGAGAAAAAAAAACTAAAAAAAGGGAAAGGAAAGGTGATGGAAGACAAACGAAGAAAGAAGAGAAGAAATCCTAAGAAAGTGAAGGAAACGGGGAAGAGCCAACACGAGAAGAAGCTTCCCTTTCACAAGCATGATGTTGTTCACTGGAAAACTTTACAATCAATAATGGCGAGCCATGGCGTTCCGTGGTTAAAAACCTTTAAAAAAAAAGTTTTAGAAAACTACAGGTTGACTTTTCATTTTTTAATGGTTTTGAGCGGACCAAAAAAGATCAAGAAATTATCCCTCTTTCTTATTTTTTGATTGTACAAGAGAGCTTGTCCAGCAAAAGCCATAAGAAATTAAAACTTAACCAGTACTAATTAAGTAGTAGTTTTCGCCATTTGATAATCATAATATGCTGTTTTAAAATTTAGTTTTTTGTAATTTTGAAATTTTTGTTTTCGCGATTTCACATAAATTATGATTCTTCTTCACTTTCCGAGAGCTTTCCGTTGAAAGAGTGCATATTATTGCAACAAAGTGTCCAATATTCAGAATAAAATAGAACAATTCTGCTTTTTTGATCGATTAGTAACCGTATTTTGCGAGATCTTTATTATAGATACAATAATAGTCTTCTTGAAAATTGTGAGTTTCTTTGAAACAAACACCTGGTCAGAGGCCTGACTAGCATTCGTTGCGATAAAGCCGTGGTAGTGTCACGCCTCGCGAGTGTGGGAATGTCTGCCTGTGTCTAGGATGTCTGGTACCAAAAACGCCGTCCTTGAATACCATTTGAGGTGAATTAAGCTTAAGGTGTCGAAAATAAATTTCTAATGGCCATAACATAATTGTTGGGAACTAGGCTAATAAAAAGTAGTAACACTCAGATAATTTTAAAGGACCTCGTTCTGAAATGAAAAATATATAATGTACATTGTTATGACAGAGCGAAATATACGTTTTAAATTTTATCGTTTTATTTCTTTTCCAGTCTGGTTTTTGACGTTTATCCCTAGCATCATCATGGCAGCTGTTTACATTAAATTTTTATCAGCCGAAATATCGAATTTGGTAGCTCACGTTTTTGATTTTTTTTGAAAATTTAACATTTTGGATTTTTAGCAATTGCCAGCCTTTTGCCTTTTCTGGCAGGTAAATTGTTGAAATTCTTTCATGAAGAATTTTGAGTTCATCTTTCCTTTCCGCTTTAATTGTGAAACTCGCCTTTTTAAATCGAAAAATTTGAAACCTCAAGCTAAACTCACCCAATTTTTACCGCGAGACATAATCGAGCGAAAGCGTTACGCAGACTACCCGCTATCACAAAAACCATCCTCCCGCTGTGATAGGCAAAACATTGTTCTATTTAAAAACAAATATTAATTCTTTTTTGGTGATGCTGTCGCATCCCCAACAACGCATTATAATTGTATCAAAATAATTAATTTTAAAAATAAAAATCAGTACAAAATTCTCCTGTTAAGGGTATCCGCTCTCCTACATTTTCTGCATTATTATGTCATAAAAATGCACCAAATCAATTGTTTATGTTCTGAACGCATAAAACAACCCAAATGACAACAGAAAAAAATTTCGAAAATTTTGCGTGTTTTCGATTTTTTTCTAAGTAATTTTCTCAAAATTATGTTCAAAAATAACGTTTGTGTCAATTTGACCACTAAAACTTCAAAATTAAGTTCTTTACTTTTCTCAGTGAATTTTTTTCACGTGTCCTTGGAAAATTCATATTTGAGTTTGGGCTCGAAATTGCAAGAAAACGCCATTGTAAAGTTTCTATTTGTTTCGAACTAGCTTTTGCAAAATTTTGAGCTTATTTGCAAATTAACCTAGGGAGGAGATAGATTTTTCGAGGCGTATGTCCAAAAAACGGTGGGTTTTTGCATGTTCTAGAAAAAATATAGCACTTATCGACAAAAAACGCCACTGTAAGTTTTGAATAGTAATTATACAGGTTGATCAAAATTAAGGTTGTTTTCATATAAAACCTGAGTGTCTGAGGTGAGCATACAAAAAGTTTTGACACATCTGACGCAAGCTGAGGCTAGTTTCTAACAAATGGCTTAATCTGAATTATATCCTCGAGGCCCTGTTTGGCTAGTATTTAATCGAGAATATCTCAAATTAGGAGCAGGGATACCCTAAACATTTGTTTTTTTGATCAGGGTTACAGAAAAGCCATCCCTTTGACGCTTTACATCCCTATCCTCAAATTTTCCCTATCTTTAGCTATGAGAAGATAGAAAAAGGGATAAAAGCCATCCGTTTTGGAAGCCTGCTTTTGATGATCTTCTCATAATTTAATTCCATTTGTTTTTGTATTTAGTTAAAATCCGTCGCTAAGTGGTGAATTTTAGGGAATTTTTTTTCTTCGATTTCGCCCTCAGGGGCCAGCAATCATATCGAAGGTGCCGAAAATGGCATTTGAATTGTTTTGGCAAAGACTTTTTATGTATTAAAACTAAAAAGCCATTTTTGAAATATAAGAGCCTCAAGGTGTCCCGAATATTAATAAGTTTTGTTTTCTTGAATTTCAGCCTTGAGAGGGTTGTAAGCATTAATTTAGCAAGGATCGAAGAAATTGTTGTTGTATTCTTGAATTGTAGCGAAAGAAAACAAATCTGAAAAGATAATGCTTTGATTGGATAAGGCGACTTAAAATAATCTCACCCACGCACTCGGCTACTTTCGTTCATGCTAGGGACTTTATCATGCGCAAAAAAATTATAAAGAATGAATTCGTTTTTCACGCTTAAAACCCACAGAGAATAACTTTTTTAACGTGCTCAGTAATATATATCCGAAAATTAGTAAACGTTTCATGGATGGTCTGTTTTATTCAATTTGCAACAAAATTTACCGAGAATTAACAACACTGGTGAGCCACCCTTCACCAGAATCAAAAAAATTACTTGAAGTTGAAAGAGAAGGTTTTAGTATCCAATATTTTTTGCTCATTTATTCTTATCTGCCCGTTATCGACCCTTCCAGTCCAGCTGAAGGAGAGGGATATTTCCTCAGCAATTCCAACATTATACACCCACAACCCCCTTAAACGCAGTCAATCAACGAAATAGTGCGCGAAATTGACAATTTTGAAAATAAAAGTGATAATCAGACAATAAAAATACCACCCAAAAATTTCTTGGGTATGATTTGCTGGAAACCATATTGGCAACGACGGTCTGATTTTGAGAACGTAGGATTCTAAATTTATTTTTAAGTTTTTTATCAAAATTATGTTTTGATCTATAGCACAGTTTCTTAAATTTTCGAAATTGTCGATTTCGGGCATTTTTTCGTTGATTGACAGCGTTTAACTCTTGTAAGCATATAAAAAAGGTCCGCCAAGGCACCAGTGCCAGAATTGTGGCTCTTCTTTGAACGTTGTTAACAGAAAGCTCGAGGCAGTTGGAATTTCAATTTTTTCTGCATAAGGAAGTTGAAGGTAATATTTTCTCATTCGACATTTTATATTCTAGAATTTTAATTTTGTGTTCCGGAAAATAGAGTGAGAAACGCAAGGTATACCATATCACGTAATATAGAATCACAGTTGTCTTCACACGTTGCATTTTTGTCGGAAACGATGCACAAGTATCTGGCCTACGTCGAAGTGTTGTTCGCTTTGATGCTTATCTCATAAATCGAAAGTTATTTATAAATAAGTCAAGAATTTTGATGGAAAAATCATGATTTTTGATAATTTTTTTTTATTTTTCCTCATAAAAGCAGATTTTTACACTTTTTTTATTATTTTCAAGTAAATATGGTTATAAAGTACAACTGTGGACAATTTTTGATTGCTTTAATTTACTTTTATAATTATTTAATTTTTTCATGGGATACTTAAAGTTGAAAATTTAGAAATTTCACTTTCAAAATAAAATAACTGCTCCTAGATACCTATAAATTTTTATTATAGCTGTTATGCATGCACAAAACACTTTCCTAAAAATGGCTAACCTCTTGTTTGTATTTTATGTCTAGTTCCAAAATAATTTCTCCGGAAGTGAAAAATAGGCGAAAAATTTTAATAACTCATTTCGCCGTAGTACTGGAAGCAAATATTTGAAAAAAAATTCGATTATTTTTTGGAACCGAATATAAATTCTTTATAATGTGTTCGAAAGAAAAGATTCTACGATCCCGTTTTTTGCCTTTTTTGGATGGTTTAAGGTATGTTTGAGCCACAATTGTGGCTCTGTGCTCACAAGGGTTCAGGTCGAAATTAAATAAAATACGACCAACTCGATAGAATTTCTAGCTTTTCTACAGAAAAAGCTCTTGGCAAAACATCTAAAGAAGGCCATTTTCGGCACATTTTAATCAATTCTTGGCTTCTTGGGCGAAAATCGGAAAAACAGCACCTATTCAATAAAATTAAGACAATTTTCCAGATTTTCACGAAATCTCAAAACTTTCGGATATAAGCTCTAGGATATATTCGATTTTCGAAAATAAAGCGTTCTATTTTTTCCGCCATTTTTTTCTGCGTTAACCGTAGTTTTTTTCGTGTTCAAATTTGCACGCTCTTATTATTTATCTGAAACATACTATATTCAAAAACTGCTATAACTCTGTCTAAAACTGTAACGGTTCCAGATTCTGTTGCAATAATTAAGTCTCTTGCAATAGGCTATATCATTGCACCCCGATATATGTTGATTTGCTGAGGTCAATGAGAATTGTAGACGGCCTCACCATGACTGCAAATAAACCAATAATAATAATACTTGTTTAGTTGCAAAAAGCGGAGGGACGCGTGAATAACCGCGGTTAACCAGATGTTGGTGGGACTGGTACTAAATTGTCGAATGGAATCGCAATATTTAGGATATATCTCTAATTTGTGCTCCTCAGAAATGTCTCATCTAAATCGGTTCACCCGACGAAGCTTTGCAAAGCTTTGCAAATCCCAAAAATCTTTGCCACCACCCCGTTAAGTACACGAAATCACTTTTTGACCCGACGCTACTTAAAACTCCGTCGGTACCAAAATAATGAGTGACTGATTTATATATGAATATCCTCCCCGAATAAAGACCGGAGGCCCAGTTTAAAAAATGCTTAATCCGTGAATATTCTTGACTGATAGTTAAACCTATTTTGCTTTAGCCCATCACTGCACTGCCAACTGCATCATTTCCGTGAAATTAAAAAAAATTGAATCTGGCCTTTAGTCAGCACTCTGGGCGGAAATTCATGCACAAATGTACTGACATTTTTCGAGTGACAGATTCTTTAGAAAGTTATTGAATTCAAAAATTTCAAACGGAATTCTTCGAAAGTTGAAATGTTGAATATTTACTTATTATAGTCTATAATTTGTGAAAAAGTTACTCTTCAATTAAATAAGTCATCGCTTACATTTTCAGATTACTTTTGTTGTGTCAGCCAAATGTTCATCATAATTAAATACAGTATGTCTAGGCCTACCAACTCGGTATTACCGGGCTAAAAAAGATTGATGATCAAGTCAAATTGCTCATTATGCGAAGACGCCCCTATGTTTAACATTTCTACAGAAAAACAATTTTTATACAGTTTTCCTTTCTTGAGAATACATGTGATTCACAAAAATTTATTTGAAAGTGAAAATGCTTTTTCAGAGCATGTCCAAAAATTTCACGGACCAAAATGTTAGAGCACGAATAACCATAAAATTATCTTTCATTTTTTCATCCGCCACCTTATGAAAATTGCTGTTCATAAAAAATATTTTGCTAAAATTTTGAAACTGAACTACATCGGCCAAACAAATAACAATGACCAAGTCACATAAAATGCATCTCTAAAAACACCTCGGATCAACTTCATTTTTGTGTCTTTAAATGTATAACAATTGGTTTGAAATAATTATGAGTCAATTAACCGTGAAATTCTTCTGAGAAAGAGCCACTGTACTCTTCACAGAAAATCTTTAACCTCAATCGTTTTAAGAGATTATTGTTATGAAGACTGCGGCCCAAAGTCAAACAATTAAGTCGATTTGATATTAATTAAAAATAAATGTATTTTTATGGCATTCAGTGACCGCTAGCGTGCTCTCTGAATCCTACTACAGAACCCTACTACTGTAGATATGAGAGACCAGGATGATTGTTATGTGTTTGTCCGATTATGCCTAATCTACTGATGAGTATCTCAGTATCTGATGAAGATGAAAATCGAAAATTAATCCACAATTAGAATAACTATTTTTAATATTTATTCAACAATAAAAGTATTCGCAAAAACGCCTTATAATCTACTTACCGCATGTGGTATTTTATACGAATGAATCAGACATGACGAAATAAACATACAGAATGTGTTTTAGATTTCGGGGTTTTCCCCGGGGAGATTGAAACGCCCCTTTAATATATTAACCAAGTTGCGTTCTGATTGGTTAGGCGTGAATCTCCTCGGGGAACACTCCAAAAGCTAAAAAACATTCGGTATTGTGCATGAGTATTTCGAAGCTATCGATGTGCGCTCAAAAATCAGCTTTCACGATTTTCAGCAACTCATCACGAAATTCACAAGTGAAAATTTTCAAACTCATTATATCAAAAATTGGCACTGTGAAACTGAATTCTTGAGTGCACAAAGAAGTATCTTAACTTTAGGTGATCATATTTTTTATTCATTTTGTATATTAATTTCGAATTATTTACTCATCATCAGTACGGTATAAATTATAGTAGCAGTCAAAAAATATGTTCTTAAAAAATGAACAATATGATATACTTCTCGCCGCAACAAAGTTGTAAAAAAGAATATTATCTCGAAGTGTTACCTTAACTCTTAGAATCATAGAGCCGATATATCGGCTCAAGCCTACCTAAAACCTTCTAAAAGTGGCAAAAAAATGTCACAGAATTGTTTCTTCAGAATAAATTATTAGGAATTTTGCGGTGATTCCGAAAAAAATACTCATTTTTGTTTTGGACATTTGGTTTTAATATTACGGGGAATTGATTTTTTGAGATGTTTCGCCAAAGTTTTACTTCCGGAGAAATTTTTTCAAATACAAATGTGAGATTAGCCAGTTTTTAGGAAAGTGTTTTGTGCATACAAAACACTTAACAGTAAAATTTATTCGTATCTTAGGACAGATATTTTTTTTGGGAAGTGAAATTTCAAAAATTTCAATTTAAGTATTCCATGAAAACAAATTTATTTAATCAGTCAAAAATTGTCCACACTGTCACTTGATTACTATAAAAAATTAGAAATGATAATAAAAAGTGTAATAATTTGCTTCTATTTGGAAAATTAGCCATTTTTCATAGAAATTTCTGATTTTTCTTCATTTACGTTACGTTACGTGCTGCACGTACCACGTGATATTCTCCACCTTGGTTCTCAAACTATATTTTCTAGAACTTAAAATCCTGATTCTAGAATTTGAAATGATTGATGCAAAAATATAACTTTTCAACTTTCTATTGCAGAAGTATTTGGAGCTTCAACTACCTTGAGCTTTCTGTTAACAACGTCCACAGTAGAGCCGATATATCGGCTCTGGTGCCTTGACGGATTTTTTTTTGTGATTCCAAGGGTTATAGAATATTTTCTGAAATTAAAGTTAAATACAGGATGTGTTTTTTTCGGGGGAACAAAAGGTAAACAATTCGGGAGAATTCTCCCAAAAATATAGAGGATTCTCCCGGATACTTGATATTCTGTTCCCCTTCAAAAAAAACACATACTGTACTAAAGAAAATACGGATGTCTCAACACAAGCAAACAAAAATACGGACTATGGTGATTTCGGGTGACCAAAAAGTAACGCTGAGAGTCAAGAACAAGTTTTGAGCTTTCATTTAAATTTCACGCTGTAATCTCGTTAAATGAATGATAAATTCTCGAATTTATCAATGATTTTGAGAATAACTATTTTCTGACGATCTGTCCACGAAAATGCTTACCCCGTTAATTCAAAAAATTGTACAATTGTGCGCCAAAGGCCGTTAATCAAATTTTTTAGAAAATTTCAATTTTGTTTTCTTCGTTATTTAGTTTAGTATTCTCTTCATAAGACTCTAATTGCCAAGATTAATTTTTTTTCAGATGAAAAATATTTCTATTTTGTTTCACTATTTCTAAAACCTACTGGAATTTACATTTCTTTAATCGTTAACATTTCTCAGTTAAAGTTGTTTTTGACCCTATCGAAAAATTAGTTTGAAAATGAAATGTAGTCTAGAATCTTAAACAACGTGTCAATGTTTTTTTCGCTTTCAAACTTTCCTTCAATTTATCGGTCTTTTAATTGACTTTCAGAACCAGGGGTCGGCACATCTGAAAAAATTTTTGGATCGGATATGGATCGGATTGGTCAGCTCAAAAAAATTTTCTATCGGATCGGTCGGCTCAAAAAATTTTGGGATCGGATCTGTTTGCACAATAAAAAATCGGATCGGGATGTTTTTATGAAAAGTCGGTTTTCATACATTTTTAACCGCAAAAAACTGTTTTTATGTCTGTTTTTTATGTCAAGTGTGAAAAAATTGATTTTTTCGCATTTTTTGAAATTCTACAACTCTCATTAGAAAAAGGCATGTAAAAAAGCTTAACTGAGACCTGACTGGGTGCATGTGAAAATAAATGATAAAAACTGAAAAATTATGAAAATTTTTAAAGTTTTTTTATGAAAAAAATGGGAACGTACATAAATCATTTTTTATTTCTACCAGTCTGTAGCTTAGGCTGTCGTAGGTCACTCACATTTTGATGTTTAGTCCGAAACTTCAAAATCGAAAAAGTACATTTGGTCAATTTGCGGTCAATTTTTTGAAAATTCCAGAGAAAAATCCGGCTTTCTGATTTATCAAAAAAAAAGAAAATAAATTTTACCATAAATTAACAAGAAAACCAATACATTTTTATCAAATCGAATTAGTTTGCAAAGAAAAATGAATCGGATTCGGCTCGTAAAAAATTGGATCGGATCTGGATCGAATCGGTCGACTTTTGAAAAAATTGGATCGTGTCGGGATCGGATCAGATAATCCAAAGAAATATTGGATCGGATCGGGATCCACCGATCCGATGAAATTGTGCCGACCGCTGTTCAGAACGTTGAAAATTTCGACTTGAAATCAAGATATTCCAGAACATATTTTTCAGTTTGTAACAAACACGTCGTGAAGCCAACTCAATTTTCGGGCAAACTCAAAACTGAGGTAGCTCACTCATCAGGGCGAACGAAACCGTGGGGTCTAATTTTTAAGAAAGTTCGGAACTGGTACATATCTTTCTAAAATTTTGATAAAAACAATAGAAATTATTTTCAAACCTAGATTTTTTGATGACCAATGACTCATTGGTCATCCGAAAATCTAGGTTTGAAAATAATTTTAAATTTGCCAATGGAAATGAGAATAAAACGATAGAGGGGTAAAGGGATGGGATAAAGATGGAAAATCGGCAAAATGCATTCCTTTTGGAAGCCTGAAACGACTTCTTATCAACTCAAAATAAATCAATCAGAATCGAGAATTTAAGGTGACCAAAATGTTTGCCATAACTCACTTATAGCTAAACTCTAAAAACTTATTTTGATTATTATCAAATTTTCCGCAGGAAATAAGGTTGAAATTAAAAATTATTTACGTTTGTTGGGATTTTCTTATTAATTAGATAATTTTGAAAATAAATAGACTTTATTTGATATCTCAGCTGAACTTTAGGGTACAATTTTTAATTTTAAAATTTTCGCGAAAATGTCTGAATTTTCAAACTTGGCTCGTTGCCAATTCACGAAATTAAATCTGAAATGAATACTGATGATGCAATAAATGTGAACGTCTATTATTTCTTTTTATAATTCACGAAATATACATTGACTGACCATTAATGGAAACCCACTTTCGCGAAAAAAATGGTTTCCATAAAAGATAATGGGTTTCCATTAAAAGGTAATGGGTTTCCATTACATAACCATTGGTTATTTTGGACAAAATTTGAACAGTTTTTTTTCAGCAGAAAAATTGAAATAAATTTCGAACAATTTTGAATTTTTTTCTAAATATCGCGTTCAAGGATCAATTTTAGGGCAGCCGAAATCAACAAACTTTTTAGAAGAGTTTGAAGCAAATTAAAAACCAAAAAAAGAGTTTATTTTACTCAAAAATGCCTTGTTTTTCAAAAATGGTTTCCATAAATGGTAATTCCTTGTTTTTCAAAAATAGTTTCCATAAATGGTTATGGGTTTCCATTAAATGGTTATGGGTTTCATTTAAATGGTGATGGGTTTTCATTATCGGGGGTTTCCATAAATGGTTAGTCAGTGTAGCTATAACGGTTATGGATCAGGCTTCCAAAAGGGATGCATCCCCGCCGATTTTTCCATCCCTATCCCTGTCCCGTTTCATCCCCCAAAAATATAAAAATATGTGGTGACCTACGCGAAAAGTTAAAGTTTCAATTTTAAAGAGTGTTTTTCGTTGATTTGAAAGAATTATTGAAAAAAAATTTGAACAAAAAACAAGGCATTTTTTTATATTGTCTGAAACTTTTTTCAAAAATTCTCATAATTTGTCGAATTCGAAAAGTTTAATTCGAACTCAAAATTTTCTTAACTCCCGTAGTGTCTTTCTGGAATTTTGTGACCAGATGGACTTTAATCGCAATTTAGGACCCTTAATCATGTATGATTCATACAGTATGAATGACAATTTACAAAGTGATAGATCGACTATTTGGATAATTGACCTTTGTTCGTTTTTTTGTTCGAAAATTTTTACCTTTATGTGATTTTTTATGTGATTTGAGTACTTTTTCAAAATACCGTATATTGTGTACCGTATATCAAATTACCGTAAATTTCATGATGAAAATATTAGCAACTATGCCATAATTACTATGGGTCAATTATGTACTGAAAGGTCGCCAGAGAGCAACAATCCCCCTGTGAAATCTCAAAATTTGACCATTTTTCGCTCTTTAGTGACCGTTCAGTACATAATTGACTCATAGTTGCTAANTCGTTTTTTTCGTCTTTTTAAAATCTGTTATAAGAAAGAAAAAGAAATTTTTAAAATTTAGACAACACTAAGTACAAGAAGCGCGTCTTGAGAGGTTTATTTTAAAGACGATTTATTAAGTAAAATATCGATCTGAAAAAAGACAGATATACATGTGAGCTCAGTTGGCACTTACGTTGAAATTACTTTTGTCTCGAAAATTATGAGTGGCCAAAAGTTCCCCTGAGCAGAAAAAATTAAAAGTGCAAATCTGCCAAATGCAGTACCCCTAACGAGAAGGTAGTATTTTTACTTGTTCTGTGGTATTATGTATTTTAGTGCATTAAATGTACTAGCCAATTAAAAATATCTTAGTTCCTCGTAAACGGATTTTCTGGGAGTATTAATTATAGTTAGGATATTAAAGTTCTGAGACTTCAGTTAGAAGGTTCAGCTTTCAATTTCTTTTTTGCTTTTATGAGCCAATTTTTTTGATTGACGCAACATTCAAAATTTCGAATTTAATGGAACTCAATATGCGGTTTAGTTGTACATTTAGTCAGTCACTTGATTTAGTCTGAAATTAAATTTTTGATCTAATTTGTTTAGTTTTTTTAAGAGATTTATTCTTGTAAGTTTCATATGAACAAATTTGAATGTTTTTTGACTTCATTTCACTACTTCTATTTGATCTTCTTTCCGTGCTGCAAATCCTCTGATTAAATCTGTTTGTCAGGTACGTTCGAACAGGGAACTTCTTCTAACTGTTCTGGAACTATGTCTGACCTATGCTTCCAGCCAGCCATTTTCAGCAATATATCTTGGTTAATATCTGATTTTTTTCAATTTGCCATAATGCCCGTTTCCATTATTTGTTTTAGACGATTCGGGCGGTTTTCTTGGTCTTCCTGCGTTTCGGATTCTTTCGTCTGCTATCTGCGATTACTCCATTAAAGAAGGTAAAAGTGCATTGATAACATGGGTTGTGATGTTCTTGCTACATTGTCGCTCGTGTTTCTTAGTATTTGTACCCTGAATGAAATATTTTTGTAATTAATACACTTTTTATCATTTAACATAAACGGTTTTTACTGTTTTGTAAACAGTATTCACTGATTTAATTGGTTATTTATGTTTGTATTAATAGTTTAGTTTATGGATAAACCAGTAAAACGGTATATAGATAGGTTACTCATCATTCGATTTGCGTCAAAATGTTCAATTGTTCAATTACACTGCGTTCTTGTTTTTAGCTGTTATATCTTGTCAAAAATTTCGTGTTAACGAAACTGGGTTTGAATAAACTGTTCAAATTTCATTATTTTCCAAAATTTATATTATCTGCTTAGATTTTTGAGAATACTTGATTTTGATTTAAATTATAATTATCATGGAAAATGATCTGAATAGTTTAGAGGTAAAAAGAGTCTCAAAAAGGGTGAGCCAACGCGTACCAGGAGAGCAGAAACCTGGCGCAGAATTGCGCGAGTTATAATCGCTTCAATGTGAGAGTGTATCAACAGCGCCGAAACTCATTGTTCTAAATATATATTTTACTTATTTAATTTATGCAATATTTCTATTGATTTGTTGATCGTGAGACTTACTACATATGAAAATGGTACAAATTTTTGACTTTTTATAAAAAAGTATATGATTTTCTTAATATTAATTTATTTTGTAAAATATTTCATTATTAGTACCTATAATATACAAGCGAGACAAACAATATTTTTGATTTTGTATACTGGTGATCGCCGCGTTATTGGGTCAAGTCGTGACGGTGAAGGGTGGACAGATTTGCATTTGAAATTACACTTATTTCGAACTGATATTGTGAATTACTCCACTTCGCGATATTTTAATTGCATATATTGACCAAAATTTTAATACTATAAAATAATCATGGAAATATCGTGTCGTTTCATATAGCCCTCATACATATTTAGCCGTATACATCGGGAAAACCGTTGAAACCATTTTACTATTGTCCAAAAGGGCAAAGAACTCATTAATTTTTCATTGAGAAATGGTAACATACCTCGAGCAGACGTTGTTAAAACACATTTTACTATGTGCATTTACAAAAGAAATCAACAAGAAATGTATTGTAAGTTTTTGACCATTACACATCTGCGATTTTTATCTACTGATAGCATACATGTAGAACGGCTGAAAGACGCTCGATATTTTAGTTAATTATGAAAAGAAATGATAAATTTTCTTATACGAATTTCATACTGTACGACTGGAAATATTTTGAATCATTTAAATAAATATATATTTTTGTTCATGTAATTTTATTTGAAAATTAGTTTTTCAGTTATGCGACCTTCAATACAACACTCCTTATTTTATTTCGCTCTTCCGATTCTTTTCACTGACATGCTGTTTGCCGTAACGGTTGAATAAAACTTCCTTGATAGATAAGAATATTTATTTTTTTATTTAAGGTGCTGATTTCTAGCCAAAATCCGAAATTCGATGTGAGAAAGAAGCATTTATTATCATCAGCGAAGGGATCTTCAGTGTTAATTCTGTTTTCTCGTTTGCAGCACCTGACGGAAACCTGTTATACATTGATCTACAACTAAATTATGTCGTGCTTTTCAGAAGTTGAACTCTCAAAATTACTCCAAGATTGTATTGGGATGCACTTCAGTTGGTGGGTATTTGGATACGCACATTATATAGTAGTAAATAGTTTTTCGACCGGTAATCAATCTGAGGAAGGACTTGAAATGACTGAGGTTGCAAATGTATTGTGATTCTGACTCAGAAAATTGTTCCGACTCGGTAATTTGAATTTTAACTACTTTCTGTTTTTTCATTCGGTATATTATTGATAAAATAATTTCAAAGTGATAAAATTGTTTTTCAAATTTCAATTACTATGAAGCAATTTAATTGGATAACAATTGAGTTTCGCGCGCTGTTTGATACACTCTCATCATTGCGGGCGAGCTTATTTTTTTTAGATAGACTGTAAAACAGGTCTTTGACGATCAATTTTCATATGAATATCATATTTGTTCCAAATACTTTGCTGCATGTTACTGAAACTGCTTGCAACGGCTGTAAACCATACAGCTGAAATGAGGCTACCCGAATATATATTTGTAGGTTAGGGTCCATGATGTTGTTCTTACAATGAGTCGAGCAATATTCATTGGATTGAATGAGACGAGCCATGAGGCGCGGGGGTGAACATGACTAAAGCTTTATATGGAGAAGTTATTGTATGAATTAGCGCGCATATGAAATTACTCTAAACTTCCGAATTTTGCAAATTAAAAAAAATGCTCCACCCTCACAATATAATTGTACTCACTTTTAACATAATTTATTTTCCTTTTTACAGGATTAGCTTAGTTATTCCCAATGATTATCTGATTACATTGCTGAAGTTTAAACCATGAATATATTATTTCAACGATTCACCTAACGACGCTTTTATTCCTCATTGTAAGCCTTCGTTTGGTTACACCCGGATAAAACGTTTATGTAACAATTTAACACAAGCGCTACACTTAGGATTTGAGAGCTATTGCGAAAATACTTTTTTTGCTAGCTTACCTTGAATATAATTTCTTCACTTATTTTCGTTTATTAATGAATAAAAATCATTTTTTTATATTTCGAAATGATTAAAAACACTTCGAATGATTTCGTTTTTTCAAAGTAGCATCGAACAAAGCTGGGATTCGTTTGTTTGCATTTTCGTATTTCCCGCCTGCGTGAAAAGTTCGACGCAGATTTAGCTGTTGGTGTACAAACTTGGTTGATGCCGATCTGGTAGAGCCCCGAGCTCAGATGTGTTATCGTGTATTAATTCTCGGTGGGGGATTTTCGGACTCGAGTGTATATCCATGAATTAGAAAATTTAGCGTTTTTTCCGATTGAAAACTTCGTTCAATCACAAATAGTCGTATTCCCAAATATCGTGCTGCAATAGGAGTTGATCCGATGGATGGTTTTTCGACCAGGTCATCACTTTCTTCGCCACTCGATTCTTTCCCGATCCGATCGGCAAATTTTAAACAATGGTCTTTCCGTTTTCTAAATGGGGGGGACAATTATTCTTTTTTTGCAAAAGTTACTGCGATATGGTCCCAGTACAAAGGAAGGGGCACATATCGCCGAACTGTCCATAATATCGCTGAAATTTGTTGGTAAAAAACTTGACGTTAATGGCTGCTGTATAAGTCGATATTTATCCAAAACGCTTCGTCGTAATGTGAAAAAGTTTTGAAATTTGATAATCCTTAAAAACTATTTATCCATAATTAATGAAATAAGTTTTTCCATTTTGTTTGAAAAAGGTCTCTGACCTCACTCATGAATAACAATTTGTTATGTATTCCCGAAGAAGCTAAATCTTTAAGAGTGATCCACAGTTTGCACCTTAGTTAACTTCGATTTTTCGATAAGTTAATCCGAGTTAATTTTGCCGAAAATGTGAAAATGTTCATGTATGTATTTTACAGGGGACGGGAACCACCGGTGCCAAACCGGGACTGGTCATTAGAATCTGACGAAATAAAAAGTTAGTTACTATATTTATACTCCGTTTTTGAAACTCGCTGTACACTCGTAAGTTCCATCGGCACTAATTGTTTAAAAATTTATGGTTGGTTGAAAATTCTCAATGAAATTGCGGGTGTTATAGCGTTCATTTTGTGATAGCGCGCCCATTTTTTAAAGTCAACGCAGTACACGGTCAATTTTTATCATCATAAAGTTGTTTTCTCTACTTTTTGGCATATTTTGACATTTTCATGACAAAAACTTTGATTCAAGGAAAGTTTTTAAAGTGGCGATTTAAACAACTCTTTAGCGACATAACACCGACAATGTCTAAGTTTTAATTTCGTTTTCAAACACATTATGTTGGTCGGTTACGTTGGAAATGGCATGTCAGGAAAGTGTTTTTTTTATATTTTCATATAAACGTAATGTTATAAGTTAAAATATAACTTCGAGATGGACACTTTAAATTGAAAGAATTAGAAAATTTTACATTCTTTTCTCATTCCTTTTTGACCTTTTTATCTTAATGATGTGGGGCTAAAAGCAGAGGAAGCATAAAGCGCTAATAGAATGAGTAAAAAAAAAAGGATTTAGGAGTGAATGGATTGGCTCCATCAACCACATCTAATATAGATTGATCAAAGGTTTAACTAGAAGGGAATATATCGTCAGAAAAATGTAGCAATGTACGACACGACACTTAATAATCTTCTATAATTATTAGTTGAGGATGCCCAGTTTTTATGATACAACCTTTCCTGATTGTCGCTGAAATTCGGCGGCTGTTAGGTCGCTTTTTAGCCACTTTTCGGCCAAAATTTTTACACGTTAATCGGCTGTGAAACGATATCCGATTTTGACTTTGATAGTTCATCAGCACAACTAAATATAGGTGATAATAATATTAAATCACATTGGTAGAATTCAACCATTATCCGGTTTTGTGTAAATGGATAAGTGCAATATATTTGGTTTGGTAGGCACATTAATATGATGGTTAGTTTTAATTATTATAATAATTTAGTTTGCTCAAGTTTGACGCTTTCACAGAACTCCAGCTGGCGGTCGTTTTGAAAGCCGAAACTTATAGAAATGTTGGCGGAGAAACTGTGAAACGACCGAGAGCCTTTTCCTCGGTTTTTTCTTCGGAGCCATTCCTTGGATTCTTTTTGGATCATCCTCCTTGGGATCGCCTCTTTTTCATAAACCACGTGCGTTATGAACGCACCTCGGGTCTAGTACGTATTAGCGGTTAAAACGTCTGTTAATATTAACAAGGAATAGAAACATTAGAAATTCCGTCAAAATTTGTTGGCCTATAACACCTAATTCAGAGTTTTGGACATAATGATATTTCAAAAACGCTCAGCTTTATTTTTTAAAGAATAAGGATTAATTGCTGATATTTCCACAACTTATATTTTTTGAATTATTTCTTATCGTGATTTTTTTCTGCTTTGGCATGTAATAACGAAATAATCTCTAAAACCGTTTGAGTTTCGAATTTTTTATGTGATTTGAGTACTTTTTCAAAATACGTATATTGTGTACCGTATATCAAATTACCGTAAATTTCATGATAAATATAAGCAACTATGCCATAATACTTATGGTCATTATGTACTGAAAAGGTCGCCAGAGAGCAACCAATCCCCTGTGTAATCTCAAATATTTGACCTTTTTCGCTCTTTAGTGACCGTTCCAGTACATAATGACTCATAGTGCTAATTTTCATTAGATCACGCTTTCGATAATTTGAGGGGTACTCACAAGCCTCTACGGTACTAATGGGCTTGAACTTTGTTATCACAAATAGTTCTTTTTTATTTTATTGAAGCTGATTTGTAAAAAATTTTATAAAACACATAATTTTGTTTTGCAGATTGATACCCAAGGTGACGGTTTATATTTTTAAAAATGCCAAATTAACCTTAAACTTTACTTATGCACTTGTTTTTGAGAATCGGCGAAAATGAGAGAGAGTTTCTTATTTCTTCACATTTATAACTTTTTATAAATTATTTCTTAATAAAATTGCCAAAAATATGTTAATTATGAATTTTCGGTATTTGCTGAATTTGAATCTGTCCGAAGTCCGAGACATGCGTCATGGCTCGCCAATACGGGAGTAAAAGCAATAAATTCGTCAATTTTGTATCACTAATTGCCTGGATATATGAAAACATAACTTTGATGGTATATTAGAAATATATAAACCAGTAAATGTTCATCAAATCCGCATATCGCGTACTTCAATGCACCGAGCTTGATTAATGTTTCAAATTTCGACCAAATTATGTCGTTAAAAAGTTTTTTAATTCTAAGTTTTCAATAACACAAAAATATTTTATGATGCCCGCAGTGACATAAAACTCTCCTTTTCTTATCTAGAATTAGGAGAATTATTTTAGTGTCCTTAGGCATCGTGATCGCTTTGATTTCGTGTTCTATAGCGAATTTCGCTTTAATTTTGCCCTCTTTAGTCGCCATCTAGGGGTGCTTAGAGCGTGACTAGCTCTCAAGGCGGACAAACGTGAATTTTTATGTCTGCTCTGAGAGGTTTTAAATTTTAAGTTTCGAATTACAAATATAAACAAACAACTCTATTAGTTTTTGGCAGTGATTTTTTTTATTGAGTTCCCGTTGTCCACAGCGAAGTTTGGCTTTCTTTAGCTCTCTAGCTTCTAGGGCGTGATTTTAGAGCGATTGAGTCATTAGGACCAGGTAGTCTAAACGGTCCAAAACCGGATTTTGCAAAGTGTCCGCTTAGACAAGAACTACAGTAGTAGAAAAATGTGGTATTATTACAATTCAATATTGACTAAATTCTACCATTAACCGGAATTCATGAGTCGTCGAAAATACCGCCAAATTTTTTTTGACAACATTTCATTCTTTAACATACCTTGTTGTATTATATAATTAATTAAACCCAATTTTCACTCAACTTCTGGTCAAACCGGAAGTCATTATTCATCGAAAATACCGCCAAAATTTTTTTCACAAAATTTTACTCTCAAATATACTCTTTTGTAATCTATGATTAAATAAACACACTTTTTACTCGACTTCCGGTTAAACCGGAAGTCATCATATATCGAAAATACCGCCAAATTTTTTTTGACGAAATTTGACCCTCAAATATAACTTCTTGTTATTTAATTAATTAAACACACTTTGCACTCGACAACCGGTTAAACCGGAAGTCATCATATATCAAAAATACGACCAGATTTTTTTGACGAAATTTCACCCTCAAATATACTTTTTTTGTATTATATAATTAATTAAACGCAATTTTTACTCGACTTCCGGTTGAACCGGAAGTCATCATTCATCGAAAATACCGCCAAATTTTTTTGGACTAAATTTTACCCTTGAATATACAGTAAAACTTCTGAAGAGTGTTTATATTTATGTCAATGCAAAAAGGGGATAGGGATAGAAAAGGGATAAAAAGAAGGATAGGGATAGAACGGGATAATGACGGAAAAAGGGATAAAAACGGGATAAAAAAGGGGATGGGGATAAAAGGGGAATGGGACTTTCCATCCTTATCCCTCTATGGCTCTGAATTTTCCATCCCTATCCCATCCCTATTGGAAGTCTGTTATTGATATATGAGAATAATGTCGAATATTGTTTTCTGTTGCTTGAAAACTATTTTTGTTAAAAAAAACCATCAAAAATCGTATGTAACGATTCCAAACTATCTCACTGAAAAATATAAGATATTCTAAAAGACCAGACCTAGGGTCAACGCCAAGTTGGCGCCAACGTCACTATGAGGCAACTGAGCCTAGATCGTTTTGAACTGAGAGCACCAAAATGAAATGTTTTACTATCTACAAGCTGAACAACCAGTTTATTATTTTTGTTTTTCCTCAAAATATCAGTCTTTTGCGACATGAAACAAAAATTATTAAATTAAATATTCCTAATATTAATTAGAAGCCCATTTTTAAACAATAAATAAGTTTATTTTGAATTTTTAAATCTAGTTAATTTATAATTTCGGCCAGACCTTTGATTTAAACAGAAGCTTTCCAAAAATTATGTTTAATTTGATAAATAATGTCATTTGGAATACGTTTAGTGTTATGATATCATTTACGATGTTTTGGTCTTATGAAAATAAATCTATCATTTCTGAAATGAATGAGAATTTTTATCGTGTGATAGTGCTATCTGATACAAACAGGATGCTCTCTTAGTTTTTGAAAATATTTTGGGTTAAAAAGTTGTTTTACACGTGAAAAATGAGCAAGACAAGTTCAAAGTTTTCTCAGTTTGATATTGTATATCCTGTTGAGAGTGAAAAACAGAAAACCTTGAATAGAGAGATGTCATTGATAAGGATTTTAAGCGACGGATGAGTGGACAGGCCGTTTGTCGGCCAATCCGGGACGCTTATTTCCCAGTCTAGTAAATTCTGACAATTTTTGTGTATTTCACTCTTAACAGCATATGGATCATAAATGAAAAATTTTGCTTGAAAATTTTTATTCATTGATATATCAAAGAATGGTATCACTTTGCATTTCTTTCACCGTTTGTGTTTGACTAATAAACCGCTGAATTTCAGTCTTTGACCAATAAGAACTTCCAAAATGGGTTCAACCACGAACGCGAA